>QAXK01002633.1:0-11039 GCA_004335735.1 Chlorella sp. KRBP | reverse complement strand
CCTGTCCTGACATGGCCCCCCTAACCCAGACTGCCCCGCCCCCCTCGAATTCTACCCCAGCAGTCTCGCCCCCGCCTACCAGCCCTCAGCACCTTCCCCAAGCAGAGCTGCCCCTGCCCCCCCCTCCAAACAAACTGGGTGCAACAGGTTCAGAAGTTGCTGCCCTGAAGAACCTGCCTGACTGCACCAAGCCTGGCAGGTAGCCTGCCTGCGGCAGGCCCTGCCTGGAGTCCAGGGGGTGCCTCGGGTTTTGGGGGGCATGAGGTTGTGGGGAACCTCATCAGACCTGACCCAAGCTCCTGACCCCACCCCTAGCTCGTTTGTGGCTCCTTGGGCACCGCCACAGGGCGACCCCACCCCCTGGTCGAGAAGTGGTGGTTTTGCAGGATAACAACTTCCCCTTGCGAGTCACTCGCGACACTCCAGCCCCTGGCCGAAAGGTGGCGGACGTTATGAAGAACCCGTGCACCCACCCCAATGCATGCATATGTTCCCCCCCAGGCAAGACCAGCCTTGGACAACATGTGATGCACTTGTGTGGCATGGTGCCCTCAAAGCAAAGGGATAGGGAGGCTGACATGCACGCTGATTTGGCGAGAGCAACTGGTTCTCCGCACATGGAGGCTGAAGTATCTCTGATCAGTGACAAGCCAGTGTTGCTGCACAGGTCCACATCAGCATGGCCAGATACCACATTGCATGGCATACCAGGGCCTCAAAATCACACTCAATGCCGTCAATCATATGTCTGTAATTTAGCAAGCCTGGGCTGTCATTTGGGTACTATCGTGCTGCTGTGTGCTTTGCCAGCCTGGCACATCAGGACGCAGTCACCACCATTGGGCTGTCCTGTGCACTTATAGCAACGACATAACGTATACAAGAGACAATTGTACAGCACTCCCAATGCCACTGTTCTAGGCATGACGCCCAAGGTTGGCTAGGAGTCCAGCAGACGGCAGTTTCTCAGTTGGGCGAGGGGGAGGGGTTGGACGGTCCACCGTGGCCCGCTGATAGTGGTGCTGCTTGTCTGTAATCCTCCAGTCGGTGGTAAAAAGCTGCAGTCATGAGCAGTTAGGAGCTGCCAGTGTCTGCGGGCCGTGGAGTGCTAGCTTGATCGAAGCTCTACCTTCGAAACTGCTCTTGCTGGCCGGCTGCCGACGGCATCCTTACCCGTGATCACACAAACCTTCAACAAAATTGCGGACAAGGCGAGAAAAGACGCCACAGTAGCGGTGCCCTTGCGCTTCCTCACACAGTGCAGTTGAGAGCAACAGCTGTTGCTCACATGTGCTGCTCTTGCTGGCCGGCTGCCGACGGCATCCTTACCCGTGATCACACAAACCTTCAACGAAATTGCGGACAAGGCGAGAAAAGACGCCACAGTAGCGGTGCCATTGCGCTTCCTCACACAGTGCAGTTGAGAGCAACAGCTGTTGCTCACATGTGCAAGATTCCAACCTAGCGCCCTCCAGATGCAGCATACAGCCTTACCCGCAGGCTTTGATGAGCATCACAGTCCAGAGTTGATGCCTCAGACCGCTGCTGTGGCCAACAGCAATGGCTACCACACAGCACAGCATGCAGCACCAGACAGCAACCTTGCCAAGCGGTTTGTGTGGCTAGGCAACCACCCCACGTGCAGCCAATGTGGTGACAGGGGTCACGAAGCGCGCAGCTGCAGCACATTCTACTGTCACCACTGCAACAAGTGGGGCCACACCCCTGGTGACTGCAGCAGTGCCTGCAGCACATGCGGCAAAACTCACAAGAGCAAGACCTGCATCCTGTGCAAGCAGTGCGGCATGTTTGGGCACCTGTCGATCATGTGCCCTACCGTGCAGTGCAGCAAGTGCATGTGCTGGGGGCATGCGGGTACCTCCTGCATCGTGGTGCAGCCGGACGGCACTTCGTCTGAGGCTGCTCGGGGTGCCAGCAACAGCAGCAGCAGTGATCCAGCAGCAGCCTGGGCACTCCCGCAGCCTGCAGACCCACAGCATGCTCATGCAGGAGCTGACAGGGTGCAGGAGCGTCCTGACACCCCCCCGGCATCAAGCATCCAGCCGCAGGAGCCTGCCCAACAGCCAGCCCAAACCTCAGCAGCTGCTTCCGGCCCCGCTTATCAGCAGGGACAGCCCGCCACTAGCCGTGTTGACGGGCACACAGCAGGGCCTTGGGACCCTGCTGCAGGCGACGGCAGCAGCTATGACAACCAGCAGCATGCGCATCAGCAGCCGCAGTACCAGCAGTACATGCACCCGCAGTCTGTTCATGTGCAAGCATACCCAGCAACGCGGCACAACTCCCAGCAGCAGTACCTTCAGCAGCCTGCAGATGGGTATCACCCTGCTCAACTTGGCGAGCAGCCCCAACACTACCCGCAGCAGCACCAGCAGCAGCAGTATGGCGCCCCCATGCAGCCACCGCCGCCACCACAGCAGCTGCAGCCACCACCGCCACCGCAGCAGCAGCAGCAGCCACACCAGCAGCAGCAGCTTGCAGGCGACCGCAGCAGCAGGAGCTTCTCCTGGCTTGCCAAGATCCCCACATGCTGGGCCTGTGGTGACAGGGGCCACTCTGCTGACAGCTGCCCTGCAGACGTGTGTGGCGTATGTGGCAAGGTCGGCCATGCAGACGGCCTGTGTGATCAGCACTGCGCCAAGTGTGGCAAGCAGCACACGGGCAGAGGCTGCAAGCAGTGCAAACTGTGTGGCATGTTTGGGCACCTGTCGACCATGTGCTTCGACGCACACTGCAACGCCTGTGGCTGCTATGGGCACACGCAGCAGGTATGTTTGGTGCCTGCCTTTGGTGCATGGTGTGCAGGTCCTGCTTGTGTGTTCGTGCGTGTGCAGCCTGCTTGCATGATATGCATTGCAGGCATACAGACAGTGCTCACATGTATGAGGTGTTGCGCTGGACAACACACAGCCCCAGCGCAGGCCGAGCTGGCAGTTTGCTTGCATCGCACCTTGGTGCCTTGCATGTGCATGCCATGTACACGCCAGCTCTGATGAAACACTGTTCGGCTGTTGGTTTAGGTGTTGTTGTGGTCCGGGACTTGCCACCATGCACAACTGCAGCACTACTCTCGTCAACTTGCCAACATGCCTTTGACACCACCACCCCCTTCCCTCACATATTGTGATACTGCAGGACTGCCCTAGTGTGTGCAAGTGTGGCTACCCCACACCCCACAGCCCTGCAGAGTGCCCAGGCCTGTGCACACGCTGCCTGCAGTACGGCCACACCAGCCGGGACTGCAGTGCGCAGCAGTGCCTGCGCTGTGAGCAGTGGGGCCAGGGCTGCACCGACACACACTGCGGCACACCAGGAGCCAGCGCAGCAGCAGCAGCAGCTCCAGCCGCCGCACCAGCAGGAGTGGGGGCTCGCACATCAGCAGCAGCAGTGCAACCAGCAACTCCAGCAGCAGCAGCAGCAGCGCCCCAGGATGGGCATGGTGCGCAGTTGGCTGCAGCTGGACGCAGCAGCAGCAGCAGCAGCAGCCCCACCAGGGCTGTGCCGGCAGCAGCAGCAGACGTGCCTTGCAGCAACAGCAGCTCGCCACCAAATCAGAGCAGCTACATCGATACTTACAGCAACAACAGCACCGCTGGCATGTCACGTGTGGGCCTCCTCCAGCAGCAGCACCTGCAGCAGCAGGCACACCACCAGGCCCAGCAACAGCAGCAGCAGGCACAGTCAGCACAGCTGCTGGCAGGCCGGGTGCAGGGCTGTGTGCGGATTGGCGGTACAGCGGTGCAGCTGGAGCAGCTGACAGATGCGGAGGATATGAAGCGGCGCACCAGCTTCTGCAACTGGCTGATTGACAGCCCTCGACCCGAGTTCAATGCGTTTGGGGTGCTGCTGATTGACCAGCCAAGCAAGCTTGCTGTGCTGATCCGGGTGCCCAAGGCCATCATGACAGGCCAGGTGCTGCCTAGCCCTGATGCTGTGCAGCGAATGGAGGACATCTGCACGCAGTGCCTTGGCAGCAGCAGCAATACTGGGGCTGGGGGTGGTGCTGACATTAGCAATGCAGGTGATGCCAACTATGGGCCTGCAGGACAGCAGCTGCTGCCTGAGCATGCTGCAGAGCTGGAGGCGTCTCTGCCACCCAGCTTGCTGCCGAGCAACTGGAGGTATCTGAGCTTCAGGTACAGTTGGCTGATGATGATGGACTGCATCCCCGCTGCCATGTCTCGAGTTGTCGTGTTGCCATCTATGTTTTCCACTTCAGAAAGAGGGTTGCTGTGTTGATGCCACACTCCGTCATAATGTCAGCACAAAGCCTGCCGCAGCTGTAAAAGGATGGAGGCAGTGTGCAGCATGATGCGTCTCTCAAAAGCATACCACACAACAGCAACAGCAGCAGCACTTCTGGCCGTATGGTGGTTGGTGTGTTGGTGTCATGTGCAAGCTCGCCACAAACTGTAGCAGGCACCGACTTCTTGCGCAGCCATATTGATAGCCATTGCGTGTATGTGTGCCCCATTGTGTGCTGTGTGATGCTTGCAGGGACATTGAGGACCAGTTGGTGTATAGGGTTTTCAGGGGCCCTTCAGCGTTGTTGGAGGCCAAGAGTGCCTGGAGGAAGGCCAAGGCAGCAGCCAAGGCCAAGACCGCTGCAGCAAGGGCAGCTGGCCAGCAGCACAGCCTGCAGCAGGCGTCGCAGCATGGCAGGCGCCAACCTGCAGCACAGCAGCAGCCACACGCATCCAGCCAGCCACCAGCACGGGCGCCATCACCTGGAGCAGCGCAGCAGGGGCCACAGCAGCGCGCACAGCCCAGCAGACTGCTGCTGGGCCACCAGCAGCAGCAGCAGCAGCAGCAGCAGCCTGCAGGACACCAGGCTGGCCAATCTGGGGCTGGGACGACTGCAAGCAGTGCATCAGCTGCCCCAGCAGTTGATGGAAGCAGGCCACGCAGTCCATCAGAAGTTCGGCACATGCACAACAGCAGCAGCGGCAGTGGTCGTAGCAGCCCACAACCAGCAGCAGGGTCCACCACAGCAACAGCGACAGGAGCAGCAATCCCTCCCAGCAGCTTCAGTCCTGCAAAGCAGCCAGGAGGGTCACCGCAGCTGCTGCCGCCGCTGCCGGACAGGTATATCCTGGACCCTGCGAGTGTGCAGCTGGAGCCCCCTCCACCTGCTGGCATAGCCTCGCAGCGGCGCCAGCAGCTGGCGGAGCTGCTGCTGACACACCCCAACGGTGACCTGCACGAGTATGGGCTGCAGCTGGTTGGCGATGACGCCAAATTTGGTGTGCTGATCCGGGTGCCTTGGCCTGTGCTGGAGTGGTGCATGCGGCAGAAGCATGCGGGGACACACCTGGATGCTGTGGCAGAGCACAGCAGCAAGCAGCAAGCACAGGCCCTTCCTGGGTCCTTAGTGCAGCAGGGGGCCAGGCAGCAGCTGGTGGCGCCACAGGGGTCAGGGCTGGGTCAAGGGCAGCAGCAACAGCACCAGTGTGGTGAGCAGCTGGTGGTGCAGGAGGTTGCAGACAGCAGCTCCCAGCAGTCAGGGGGTGCACAGGCAGATGATGATGAGGCGGAGGTTTGGCAAGACACCCAGGATGATGCAGAAGTCTCGCAAGAACAGCAGCAGCAGCAGCGGGCACAGGCCATACAGCCAAAGCAGCAGAAGATGGGTGGGGCCATGGTAGTGCCAGCAGCACAGCAGGAAAACGCACCCCAGCAGCAGGGCCAGCAGCGGCAGCAGCAGCAGCAGGATGCAGGTGAGGCCCTCAAGCCTCGTAACCTGCTGCCTGAGCATGCTGCTGCACTGGAGGCAGAGTTTGGCCTGCTGGAGGGCTGGAGGGAGGCTGCTTCGTGGAGGGTTGTGGACAACAACTTCTTGCCAATGAGGCCCAGAAGCAAGAGGCGAGTTGCGTACCGCACTCGACGCAGGGAGCTGCAGGCCTTGACCGCTGCACAGCTTGCTGCTGCAGGCAGCAGCAGCAGCAGCCTCAGTGTCGCTCTGGCAGCAAGCAGCAACGTCAGCGGCAGCAGCACTGAGCAGTACAGGGAGCTGCTGTTGGGCCTGAAGCTGCGGGAGCCTGGCAGTGCAGAGCAGGAGGCTCTGGCTGTTGGCAACATCACCACACAGCTGCTTGCGAGCCTGCCAGAGTACATGCAGGCCCTGCTGGCCTCAAGTGATGCAGGCGTAAAGCTGTCCTTCCTCAGCAAGCTGCTGCCTAGGGATCTGGACGAGGTGCTGAGGCAGAACCGTGCACCGCCGTCTGAGGTACTGGACGGGCTGTACGAGCAGTACAGGGTCCTGCAGGAGAGTGGGGAGCTGGTGGTGGCAGGTAAGGGGAGTGGGAGCAGCAAGGCCAGCAGGCTAGGTGCAGTGTGCAGGCAATCTTGATCTCTGGCCAGGGGTGTGGCTATGTAGGGTGTGCTGCTGATAGCCATGCAAGCTTTGGTTGCCTTGGTCAGGTCAGTCCGGTGCTTGCAGAGAGGCTGTTTGTGTACAGCAGCCCCTGCACATCGTGTTCAGTGTTCCAAGCAGTGTAGAGGCAGTGCAGGTCGTTTGTTTGTGGCTCCAGGTGCTGCTGTCAAGCTGTCCTGCTTGATGCGGCTGAGCCGCAGTGACCTGCCGCTGGCTGTGCAGTCTTGCCAAGTGCTGCCGTGCAGTCTGCAGTCTGTGCAGTGCAGGCTGCCTGTGCTGCCACCTGTACAGTCTTGGGGGAGCTCAGCACTGGTAAACAGCAGTAGAAGGGTCAATGCAGGTTGTAGGATGTGCTGCCCGCATGAACAGTGCCAGGTGCATGGGCCTTCCCCTGCAGGCTTGTGTACGGATGTCCAGGTGTCAGCACAGAGTGAGGTACAGCTGTGCTGGATAAAAGGGTGTGTCTGCAGCAGTGGCGTGGCGTGCAGACCCTGAGACTTCAGTGGTGTAAACCAGCCTCGGGGTGTCGTTGTTGTAAATTATAGCCTGTAATGATGTGCCTGATCTGCTGCGATTGGGTATGCAGGTGGGGCAACTGAGTGGTTGACAGCTGATGGCTGACTGACTTTGCCGGCATCAGACAGCAGCATGCTGACCAGTGGCACTGGCTTTTACATTCATAACACTGTGGATGTCAGTCATGCACAGTTTACTTACATGCAAAGGTAGACCAGGGTGCTTGGCAGACACATGGTCACCATACTGAGCACGGACGCTGATGCTTGATTCCCAGATGCATGCCCACAGGCACGACCACCATCCATGCATTAGCTTGTTGCACAAGGCTCTGGAATGATTTGCCGCTCACAAGCTGGCCCCAACACCGATTTCTATACAAGCCACGCCTAGGCATTGGAGGCCAGATGGCAGGTGGTGCATGCATGCATCAGCATGCCTGTGATGCCAGCCCCACATGCAGCTGTGCCCAATACTGGTTGGGAGCATCTTTGAGGAGCAGACCCGAAGAAACCTGACAGTAATAATTGCAGCAGATATCAGATGCTGCATACGCGAGCCTGCTACATAGCATCTCTTGAGATGATCATAGCCTGCGCATGCATGCCTGCAGATCTGTTCAGATCAAAACAGCTAGCGATCACTGCACAGCCTCCCTGTAGAGACCTGAGGCACGTTCAGTGCCCATAAACGTGGAAAACTCATACCATCGCCGTCTTCCAGTGGTCTGAATCGGTTCAAGTGAGGTGGTGACCTGGCCAGTCAATATTGAACAGGGTTCATCTGTTATGACAGCCCGCAGTCACTGTACAAACTGCGAGTGACGCTTGAACCGTACCTAAAGCTTTGTCTGACTATGCGAGGCATCTAAAGCTTCCTGGATGAACCACTGTAGCTCCCGGAACTCAGCTGGCAAAGCCCGCGTCATCGTTGTGTACGATAGTGTGTTGAACTATAAGATGCATTGAGTTGTCTATCCTGAAAATCACACGGTCTTGCTGGTCAGGACCTGCAGCCGCTGCTCGCCAGCAGCTTACTGACCCATCAGCTGCAATCACTGCATAGGCACCAGCGCATCAAGGGAGGCTGGTTTCAGCAGCATACCAGAACGCCAATAGCGGCCGTCAACAAGCAGTATCAACCTATCCCTAGCACCCAGTGCAGCGGTCACTGCCTGCCAAGCCGTGCACCAAGGAGCAGGAATGCAGCCAGCACATGAGCAGCAGGTCTGGTCAGGGCCCAGTTCTGACATAGGTCAATTATCACGACAAACAACAAGCCAGCAGAGCTCTTGGAACTTCCCGGTTGGAGCTAAAGTCTACATCCCGCCCCAGTCCATGTGCATGCATGGCATGCCAGAACCCTGGGATGGCCCAGCACAAGCATCCTCCCTGCCTTCACCCAACCTCCACCTAGGCAACACGGTGGACTACGCATGCTCATCAAGCACTACAAGTGACGCTGCCTTCAGATTAACAACAACAGCCCCTACCCCAGAGTCTCCCAGGCCACCTTCTTTGAAGCTTACATCAGCAGAGCAAGCTCCAGCTACGGAACTTGACTTGGTGTTCAAGACATCACCACCCCAGCTACCAGATGGAACCAAGGCTGCCAGCAGGGCAGCACCACCTGCAGCAAAGCCACACAGGAGGCCTCCTGTTCTGGCATTCAGACAACCGCTGCAACCTCAGGCATGCAGGCACCTGTGTCCATGCCCAAAGCAGTCACACCAGCACCACCCAATGTGAAGCGTGCTGTGCAGGAAGCTGTGGCCAAGCCCATGCCAGCACCAGCAGCAGCAGCAGCAGGCAGTTGCACCCATGCACAACTTGTCTGCGGCACAACTACCAGCACCATCCAGCTCACTGCAGGAGGCTGTGGCCCAGCCCATGTCAGCACCAACATCAGCACGGCCACGCAGGCGGCCCGTCATGGTCCCTGTGCCAGCAGCGGCTATTGCTGCGGCAACATCAGCACAAGCCGCTGAGTCAGCACCAACAACAACAGCACCAACAACAACAGCACCAGCACAGCCACACAGGCGGCCTGTCTTCACTACAGCACCCCGTGGCCTCTCCACACGCGTCAGCCCAACCAAGGAAGAAGACCTGGGCAGGTGGCTCCTCAAGCGCTGCATCGCTGCCAACGCCACCGCCATTATTGCGGCCAGTGCCTCCGCAAAAGGCCTCATGCGGCGAGTACACGCCCACCAGCGCCAGACCTGCCAGCGCAGACCAGAGGGAGCAGCAGCACTGCTCGGAGCACCAGCAGCACAACCTGACTCAGCAGTCTGCACTGCAGGACAGCACACGGGCGGGTGGTGGAAGTGACCCCGCTCCTGACAGGCCTGCTGCCAGCAGTGCAGTCCAGCTTGAGGAGCCACATGATGGGACAGCAATGTCTGAATCCCTTCAGGACGCAGCAGCTGCTGCCCATGCAGCCCCATGGCGCAAAGACTGCCATGACAAACAGCAGCATCAGCATGAGGATGATCTCGGCCACCAGTACCAGCAGCAGCAGCCTCATAGGCATGGCAATCCCAGCGTGTGTGACATGCTCAGCAGCTTGAAGCTGGGTGCCAACTCAGCAGTGTCACAGCACCAGCACCTGCAGGAGAGCGAGGGGACCCTGCACTTTGCTCAGCACACACTTGCTGGCCACCTGGGTTGGAGCCTGCGCCCTCAGCATGACAAGCAGCAACGTCGTGAGGCTGGCAGCCCCAGTGTTTGTACCGCTTTCAAGCACCCAGCACACACGCTGCAGGACCGGCAGATCAGTGACTGGCCGCCCCTGCTGCAGCACACAGTGGTGGGACAGCCCCCAGGGAGTCAGCAGCAGACACTCAAGCATGATAGCAGCACTGATCTGCCATGTGATCCTTGGCTACAGCAGGCCCACTGGTCAGAGCACACAGAGGCAACAGCAGCGGCAGCAGAGCAGCAGCATGCTGCAGGCTTCTCAAAGACCTGGGCTCCAGGAAGTCCTAGCCCTCAGAACCTGTAGGAGCTTCATCATCCAAGGCATGCCAGCGTAATGCGGGTGCCACAGCCCTCAGGAGCACCACAGCTTCTCCTGCTGTGGCTGATTTGTCAGCAGCCCAGGCAGCGGGATTGATGCTGCCACCCTGGCTGTGCCCTGATCGGCTGCGGCAGCTCCAGCAGCACCAACAGGAGCAGGTGCTGCAGCACGAGCAGTCCCTGCAGCTGCAACAACAGCTGACACGACAGTGCGCACAGCCCTCTGCGGCAGAGACACTGCCAGCTGCAGCAGCCAAACCAGAGGTGTCAGCTGCGATGGCAGCAGATGTCAAGGCCACTGCAGACAGCAGCAGGCTGCCATCGACACCTGCACCTGCACCTGCACCAGCAAAGTGTTCTTGGGCGACAGTAGTCAAGGCATCACCAGCACCAGCTGCACCAGTACCAGCAAGGGCATAAGGGCCAGCGGCTGCAGTTTCAAGCAAAATACCAGCTGCAGGTGCCATGGCGGCAGCAGCGCGAGCAGGGAGACAAGGTTCAGTAGCCAAAGCATCAGCATCAGCCACAGCCATCTTCGTACCAGCTGTAAGCAAAGCACAAGCAGCAGGTGCCATAGCAGCACCAGCAGAGGAGCACAAGCCAGCAGCTGCAGCAACAACTGAGGCAGTATCAGTTGTGGTCAGTGCAGCAGCCACCGCAGCAGCAGGACCGGTGAAAACACCAAAATCAGAAGCAGCAGTAGTAGCAGGACAGTAGGGTGGGGTGCACAAGGAGGGCGCGGCCCTGATGCGCAGCATCAAGCTCCTGCCACCACCCACTGACACTGCTGCTGTGATGCGCATGCGGTCTGAGTTCCAGTTTGCGCTGTTTGCGACCCAATCCCAGTATGTGATGGCCCTGCTGCAGCCAGGTGCAACTGCCAAGCTGTCTTGCCTGATGCGGCTGAGCCCCAGTGACCTGCAGCTGATGCTCAAACAGCCACAGCCAGAGCAGCTGCTGGATGCACTCTGGGAGATGCACAACATGCAGGAGCTGCAGTAGGACAGCTGAAGTGCTCTCCAGGATATGCAGCCGCGTTGTAGTGCTATGGGGGCATGCCGTGTGCTGGTGTGCTGCTGTACCAGTTGTGGTCAAACAACAGTACTGTTACA
>QAXK01002631.1:0-17675 GCA_004335735.1 Chlorella sp. KRBP | reverse complement strand
TTGTGAAGCTCGACACACACACGGCGAGGCGCCAACCCATGCATGCTGCATGCGAGATGCGATTGATATTGGAAATCTTGCCAGACATGGCTGTACCAGATGTAAAGCTCACAACACACACACACACACACACACACACCTTGTCAAGGTGGCCCAGGTTGAACTGGGGGATGGCGCGGGGCCACACGCGCACGCCAACCACGGTGGGCTTGGGCGCGGTGGGCTTAAGAATCAGCTCGCGCAGGTCCTTGTCCACCTGTACACGTGGAGGTGGGCGGGGGTTAGCGGGGCCATGAGGCGTGAGGGGCAGGATGGCGCATTGCCACGTGTGATGGTCTGCTTCAAAACCAGAACGGCCGCCCCAGCTGAAGGCATGCATGGCGTGAATGCATCAGCAGCCACAGGAGCACAGCGTGCCACAAGGAGCAGGCACTCATTTGCAAGCAGCAGGAGATGCAGAGAGGCATCCACAACTAGCGCGCACGGCACGCGAGCACAAGGAGCCCTCACCTGTGCCACCAGCTCTTCGTGCGTCTGGTTGACGATGTTGCGGTTGAGGGCGCCGCCAATGTAGTTGAGCAGCAGCAGCTCGCCCGCCGGCGCGCGCCCGGGGAAGAGCGAGGACGAGTAGATGGTGCCCAGGGTGGTGATGCCCTGCGCGCGGTGAGGCAGGGCTGCCCTATTGTGGACTGTGTGAGTCGTGGTGTGCAGCGCGCGGTGAGGCAGGGCGGCCCTATCATGTGCACTGCGTGAGTCGTGGTGTGCAGTGCACTGTGAGGCAGGGCTGCCCTTATGTGCAGTGCGTGGTGCAGTGTTGCTCGCCCGGCCAGCAACAGCAAGAGCATCGGCAACTGCGTGCACATGCCAGTGGCGTGCGTCAGCACCGGAGCAGCACGCACCACCCCACACGCATGCAAAGATTGGGAGAAGCAAGCGCCAAGGCATATCCCTGCACCACGTGCCTGTGTGCGCGGGTGCAGCTGCCCAAACCCGGGCACCGTGCCGTCCGGTGCCTTGCGGTCGTCACGGACGGCCGAGATGGGGTAGGACACGGTCACGGCGCCCACAGGGGGGTAGTCGAACGAAGCGAGCGCCTCGCTGGCCTTGGCCTGCAGCCACGAAAACACACGTGAACAACAAGGCCAGAGAATTGGGGTGCGAGCGCAGCCTCAGACAAGCAACGTGCAAAGGCGTGAACTTTGCTTGGCAATCTCTTGTGATGGCTGCAGCACCACGCCACGTGCCGTGAACGCCATGCAACAATGATGACGATCATGTCATGGGGTGCCCGCCGCTGCATGTGGCTGTGATGTCTGCCATTGCCGGTGTGCCGTCAAAGCACTGGGCGCGATGTGCCCGAACGGTCACACCATCCCGGCAAGACAGCCAAGCACAAGAAGAGGCGCCGGCGGAGGCTCTCACCGATTGCTTCTTGAAGAGGTCGGCGGCCACCCAGGCGGGCACGGTGGAGACCACCTGCTTGGCGCGCACCTCCTGGGGCCCCTGGGGCGTGTCGTACCTGCGTCACGAACAAACATGCGGTGAGGGGTGGGAAAGCGTGCTTGCCAACAGGCGCCCAGGGTGGGGGACAGTGCCAGGGTGGGGGAGAGTGTTTGCCATCAGGCGCCCCGACTGAAGGGATATGCAACGACAGCGACAACAGCGCCGATGCACCGAGCAGATGCAGTGAGCGGCGGAGAGCTTTCGCCGCACCAGGCGCAGCATCCACACCCAGTGTACCGAATGCATGTGAACTGAGGGCAGCATGTGCACTCGCAGGTGCTCGCATGCACAGTGTGCTTAGCCGTAGGCTGCAGCTGGCTGATCGTGCGTTGCTGCTGCTACGCCACGCACTTGAGCACGAAGAGACCCGTGGCGGCGTCCTTGCTGATCTCCGTCAGCTTCCAATTCACCCTGCAGGTGAGCAAGAGGGAGGGCAGGTGACGTGTGGCGCTGTCAGGTGCCAGGTGGAGGACTTGTGCGCGTGCCGGCACCTCTCCCACTGCCGCTGCGTACTGGATGCAGCCCACGTACTGGATGTCGTGCTAGTGCTGCTGCTAGTGCAGCTGCTGCTAGTGCAGCTGCTGCTAGTGCTGCTAGTGCTGCTGCCGTGCCAAGGGGAGGCCTGTGTCCTTGACGGTGGGCGGTCAGGTAGTCAGTGCTGCTGCTGCCAGTGCTGCTAGTCATGCTTCGGGCCTAGGAAGTGTAACCAAGAGACGTGACAGCACTCCCAGGTACTGAACCGACCTGATGGTGTCCTTGACGTTGCGCGCAATGGCCTCGGCCAGCGTCTTGAGGCCCTTGCGGAACGAACCCACTGTCTGGCCCTGCAGCAGGGGCACGCACACACTGGGGCGCGGCATGGAAGGCGTGCTCCTGCATCAGGACCTGTTGCACTTTGCTCGCGTGCCTGATTGCTGAGAGACGACTGATACGCCCTAACAGTTGGGCTCCAGCCCCACGGAGGCGCTTAAACAAATGCAAATATCGACAGGCGCACGCAAGAGGCGCACAGACAACGTCCATCAGGCCTCGCCCACGGCACCCAACGGGTGTGCACAGCAAGCGCAGCACACGCCTCCCTCGCATGACGCGCATGTGTTGTTCTAGCGCTGCTAGAAGGGCCTTGCTTCAATAAAGCTGGGTGGGCCTGCTGCAGCCGCAAGTAGTGTAGGGTCAATAGCAGTGAGCATTGAACACTCGCCTTTGGCTTGGGCGGCAGGCGCGGGTCGCGTGGGGGCGGGGGGTTCTTGCTGCGCTCCTGGAACAGCTTGATCGCGCCGCCCACCAGGCTCCCGCCCTCCTTCTCCAGAATCCAAATCTGCGGCAGCGGTGCGAGCGCGTGGTGCAGCACAGGCACCCCACAAGAGTCAGAGAGCGTGCGCTGCTGGCACGGCTGGGCGTACTTCCGCTGCTGCCGTGGGTGGCGTCCCTGCCAGCAGGCCAGCAGGTCACCGCTCCAGCTGCAGCTCTAAGCCTCCCGCTGCTGCTGCTGCTGCTGCTGCTGCTGCTGCTGCTGCTGCCGCCGCCGCTGTTGCTGCTGCTGTTGCCGCCCAGGCACCGTGAGCAGCGCAGCAACCTGCGGGCTGTGCTGCTGACCTTTTGCTTCCAGGCCACGGCCCTGCCGTTAGCACCCGAGGACCCCCCAGCCGCCCCAGCCCACCATCCTTGCCCCAGGACACCACAGCAGCTCCCCACCTTGCCAAAGAACCATCCTTGCCCCAGGACACCACAGCGGCACAGCAGCTGCCCACCTTGCCAAAGGACCATTCTTGCCCCAGGACACCACAGCGGCACAGCAGCTCCTCACCTTGCCAAACGCCGCCTGCATGGAGAGCTTGGTGGGGTCCCCCGCGTACACGCCCGAGCAGAAGGGCTCAATCAGGCGGAAGAACACCTCGTCGCCCAGGTTGCGCGTGATGAACTCCTTGACCGTCTCCTCCTTGCCCTCTGCGCATTCGCATGCGCGCGCGCGCAGGTGCAACCGTCCCATTTTTTAGTCGAGCTGGTCGTGCACCGACTACCGTGCGGCTCAACACGCCCCAGCAGCTGCCCCGCCAGGGCATCTAGTGATGGCACAGCGCCAGCGCTGCTGGTGCGGCTGCGCATCGGCACGTCCTCCCAGGCACCCACCTGGCATGGGTGCCTTGAGCAGGCCGACCGCGCCCAGGCCCGCACGGATCTTGCCCACAATGCTCATGAGGTCAAAGGTAAAGGCGTCCAGGCCCGAGGGCACCGGCCGCAGCTTCTTCTCCCACCAGACAAAGCGGGGCGCGTTTGGGTCGCCAAACACCAGCTCCTTCTCGCAGCCAGAGTCCACCTGCGCGCGGGGCAGGGCGGAGTTGGGCGCCAGGGCGCAGCGCACGTGGGAGGGTGCATGGTGAGGTGGTAAGGGGCCATGGGTAATGTTGCTGCACTGCGGCGTCGCGGATCCAGGGCGCGCGGAGGACGCACCGCAATCTGCAGCATGGCGTCATTGGGCTGGAAGCTGTTGGGGCCCTCCTCCCAGACGTAGCCGTTGCCCTCCATGCTGGTGATGTTGCCGCCCACGCGGTCCCGGGCCTCGGTCACGAGGAAATTGCTGAGGCCGTGCTTGGCAGCCAGCGCCTGGGCACACACCAGGCCGGAGAGCCCTCCGCCCACAATCACCACGTCCAGCGCGGTGCTGGGTGCGCCAGTGGGGGTGGCCTGGGCGCGCACGCAGACGGCCGCGCGCCTGCTGGCCGCGCGTGGCCTCCTGCTGGGCGCTGCGCTGGTGCACGATGGCGCAGTCGCGACGATCTGGCGGGTGGCATCGGCCACGCAGGACGAGCCGCGCTGCACGGCATGCGCGGGCAGGAGCCGCTGCTGGCGTGCTGCCGCCTGCCGCACTTGCTGCTTCTGCTGGAGCTGCATCGTGGGACGGTCGAGCTGCTAGAGGGTGGGAGAGCTCTCGGGGCGGATCCGATGCTGCAGCCGCGTGCAGGGGGTGTTGCTGCAGCCTTTCCTGCTCGCTGCTGCACGCTTTGCGACTCTCCTTGATGGTGGCAGGCAGAACCGTTTCTTGAGGGCTCCATGGCGAGAGCAGCTGCAGGACGCTCCGCACTTGGAGGCGAGAGGCGCAGCGACGAGCGTGCACGGCACACGAGCCCCACCGCTCGCTCGCACGGCGGATCTGCACGCGCCGTGAAGCACCGGCGGGCGATCGAGGATGAGGAGCAGTCTTCAGGCGCGGAGCCCATCGGCGCAGCACCAGCGATGCAGGGGCGTGCCAGCAAGCGTCCCTCGCGCCCTCGTGCCCCGTGTCGCGCAAGGCTGCCATCCTGCCGAGATTCACCGGGCAAGAACGGCCGAAGGCCAGGCGCAGGTCCGCCTGCAGCAGCAGGGGCAGCAGCAGCAGCGCAGGAGGAGCAGCGTGGTGGCACGCTTTGGCCTGGACACGGCTGCACTGGCTAGCACCCAGCCAGACCCGCGCGACCTGGTCATGTTCGTTTGCGCGGCCCTGGGAGCGAAGGTCTGGACAAAGCTATTCGACCTGCTGGTCACCAACGGCGTGCTGGAGCAGGTCAGGGCTCTATGGATGGACGCAATTGTGTGGCGGGCTGGGATCCCGCGCTTCCGGCGCGCTGCCGAACCGACACTCATCCTCTACTTGCGCGCGTGCGCAGAAGCTCAGCCGAAAGCTGGTGCACATCACCACAGGGCCGATCTTCATGCTCACGTGGCCCTTGTTCAGGTGCGCCGCCGTGCCACCTCCTTACACTTCGCATTTGCTGCCGAGCGCAGGGACGCCACGTGTGGGCAGTAGGTGGGACAGCCACGCTTTGAGAGCACGAGTAGCACACACCTGCAGCCCTGGCTATCCATGACCCATCGGAGCAGTAACGCCACTGCACCTGCACCCTGCC
Organism: Chlorella sp. KRBP; assembly: GCA_004335735.1. NCBI lineage: Eukaryota > Viridiplantae > Chlorophyta > Trebouxiophyceae > Chlorellales > Chlorellaceae > Chlorella > Chlorella sp. KRBP. The sequence goes on along the minus strand of QAXK01002631.1, from coordinate 12,288 downwards.
CACTGCACCGACCTGTGCAGCCCCAACCCGTGGGCGCGCGTGCTGGCGGCGATGGTGCCAGTGATCAACGCCGTGCGCCTGGCGTCTGTGGGCCTGGGCCTCACCAAGGATGACGGGCTGGTGGCCTCAGTGTCCCGCTCAGGGGACCGCAGTGAACTGCTCAAGGCAAGCTTGGGGGCATGGGCTAGCGTGGGCGTGGGCACGGGATAGAATGGGATGGCGTAGGCATGGGATAGCGTGGGCATGGGATAGAATGGGATACCGTGTGCGTGGGATAGAATGGGATACCGTGGGCATGGTAAAGCGCGGGCACCGAGCAAGGGAGTGGGCCAGCGCAGGGGAAAATGCTTAGGGCGTGGGCCTGGTGTGGGCGCGCGATATGTACGCTGTCCCGCATGCAAAGGCAGCAAGGGCGATACGGTCATGGTCGTTTGCCCGTGCTGCTGCTGCAGGGTCCCCTGTACTACACCCTGGTGCTCACGGCCACTGCGCTCTTCTGCTGGCGGGAGGACCCCACAGGTGTGTGCGTGCGCGGTTTTTTACATCTGTTTGCGCGCCTCAGTGGGCGCATCCGATGTCCCGTAGCACAAGTCATACAGGCAAGACAGGTAGCAGCAGGTGTGGGGTCTGCATGCCGCGCCTTGGGACCGACCAACTGTTTGCCACCAGGGGCAGACCTCTACTGACCACAGTCACTCAACGGGAAGAGGTTACCTGTGCGAGAGGGACGGGCACACCAAACACCGCACGGCAGCGTTTGCAGCACAGGCAGGCGTCTGTCCCCTCAGCACAGGTCCTGGCTCGCTGCGAGGCTCCTTGAGCGCCCTTGCCTAAAGCAAGTACTGGCTGCACCACGTTGCCATGCTGCGCTCTGGTGGTGCACTGGGTGGTGCACGAGCGCAGGCATTCTTGTGACGGCTGCAACATCACGACACCTGTCGTGAACGCCATGCAATGATGGTGATGCTGAGCGCAGGCATGGTTGCCATGTGCCTCATGTGCGGCGGCGACGGTCTGGCCGACATTGTGGGGCGTCGGTGGGGCGCTGGCAACAAGCTGCCGTACAACACCACCAAGAGCCTGGCGGGCAGCTTGGCCATGCTCTTTGGAGGCACCGTCATGGCCCTCGGGTGAGTGCTTGGTGATTGTTGCGCCCAGGTGCGTCGTGGGGGGTGGCCAGCCACGGTGCCAAGCTCCGAAGACCAGCAGCGAGGCGACAGAAGGCCACAGGGGAAGGCCAGAGCACGCAGCCGCTCCTATTCACGTGCCAATTGGAATGACTGGCGTTGAGCCGCCACGTCAAGCAGCGTACCAACATGCTTGCGCGTGTGCGCTTGCAAACGGGGCGGCGCAGCCGCAGCAACCAAGGCAGCACGCGCGTCGCATGTTTCTGAGCGAACCGTGCAGGCTGATCGCCGTGTTCTGCGCCCTGGGCTTTTTCCAGTCTTACTCGCCGCTGGCCCTGCTGCCCTACCTGCTGGGCGTCAGCGCCCTGGCCACACTGGTCGAGTCGTTGCCAATCAACCAGGTGAGCGGGTGCACCTCCCCGCCTGCTGCCCTACCCGTGTTCTGCCATTGCCAACACACGCCCTGCCCTGTGCTGCCCGCGCAGGTGCTTGATGACAACCTGTCCGTGCCCGTCGTTTCTGCCGCCGCCTCCATGGCCCTCATGCCGCACGCCGCTGCCGCCTGCGCAGCCGCAGCCAGGACGCTGGGCGCGGCCGCTGTTATGGCCACCACCAGCCTTTGAGTAGTCCGCCATCACAGCGACCACCAGCCTTTGAGTAGTCCACGGTCACCACCTCCAGCCGTCATGAAGGCGCCACCAGCCTGCGGAACGCCCAAGAAGCAGGCATTCGCGTGGCCATGGCTTCCCACGGGCAAATAAAGGCTGGGAGCATGTAGCGATGCAGCGAAAAGTGTGTAGAAATGTGCGTCGTCATGGGCACAACGTGGCCCATGTGTGTGCACACTTGCCCACGTGGCCCCCTGATGTGAGTGTACTGTTACCCTGTTCTGTCTGCGTAGCTCTACTAGTAGTAGTGCAGGTCTTGCCTTGTGAGTGCGGCGCTGCTTGTCCGCTTGCCTCGTCCCGGTGTTGTGCGCTTGTGACTCCCTTCAGCTGCAGCGAGCTCCCCGTTCTGATCCTCGCTGCCCTGTGTTCAGCCCTGTGCTGCCGCTGCTCTGCCCTCCTTGGCGGTGCTCCTTTTTGCCCTCGGAACGGACGCGTGCGCCACGGACGCACGCGGGTTTTGCGGGTGGCATCTGGTCGCTGCACCCATCGGTGCTCTAAGCCTAGCTTGCTCCCAATGGTGGCCTTTCCAGCTTGTGTAATCAGAATGCGGATGCCGGTCTGTGCGGCACCTGCGGGACGCACTCGCCGCGCCCTCCCAGCACTCCACTCCTATTGCGAGTGGTCGGCAGCTGCGGTACAGCAACGAGCTGTCGCTTTTGCTCGCCATCGCTCTCTTGCAGGGCAAACCCCAAAGTGCACGCCTCGTGCCAGAAGTCCACAGAATGCTGCAGTTGCTCAGGAGCTGCATCGTGAACAGAGCCGGTGACAGCATCAGCATGGCGGAGCAGAGCGCCGGCAGCGGCGGCACCAGCGACGAGGACGCCCCGCTGCAGCTCCGCACCGCACGCTCGGCGCAGCATGCATACCTCGGAGGTGCACATACGCATTGATTGCCACAGCACGCGAGCGCTCCGGATCGTGCGCGTGCTTCAATGAGGGGCGCACACCCATTCGCCCGCCCGCACACCCACCAGCGTGACGCAAACGCCAACACGCGCAGAGACGGAGCACGTGGGCGGTGGCATCGCGCTGCTGGAGGAGGGGAGCACGCATCGCCTGCCAGTGCTGCCGCTGCCCTCCACCGTGCTCATGCCGGGGTGCTCCCTGCCGCTGCTCGTGTCGCACCCGGTGGAGGTGGCCGTGCTGCGCAAGGCCATGGAAGCGCCAGCGCCCGTCTCACGGCTCTTCGTCGTGGTGAGGCAGGCCAGGGAGCAGCTCAATGGACGTCGCAGGGCAGCGTGCGCGGAACGGTGCGCTTCTAGTCCCATCAGTGGTGCAGTCACTCGCAGGCTATAGGAGCTCGTGGGGCGCCATGCACAGCACCAGCAGCAGCAAATGAAATGAAAGTTGTAAGCGTGGCCCGTGGCAAGCAACAGCCTCGACGAATACATGCGTCACGGCGTGCCCATGGCGTGCACGTGTGCAGCTGTGGTGGCCCGAGGTGAACCGTGCCTTGCACGCGCGGCAGGGCGAGGTGCTGGCGTGTACGGCAGAGGTCAAGCAGGTTCGCTGGGGTGGTGGGGATGGGGTGAGGCCAGTAGGGCATGTGAGTGTGTGTGCCGATGTTAGCGATATCTGTTCTGGCGGTGTATGTATTGGCGGTGGGGGTTGAGCCACAGCCGAGAAGAAGTGGGCGTGAGGCTTGACACACAGCTGTTCCGATGGGCCTCGACGTCCACAGGGAGCCACGACGCAGTCGGCGCGGTGTTAAGCGCCTGCACCACAAGCCGGGGGGGCAAAACATTGTGATGACGTGTGCTGCTGCTGCCTGCAGGTGCACGTGGAGCAGCAAGCGCCTCCCCGCCGGTGGTTTGGCGGTGCGGCGCAGAACCCAGCGGCAGGTGCCGAGACGTGGACGGCGGTGGCCAGGGGCCGGCAGCGTGTGCGCGTCAACCTGGACTCTGAACGCAACGTGAGGGTGATGTGCAGGTTCTTTCCATGTCGAGCGTGGTGCCGGTTTCCATCATGGCATCTTCGCATGTTTGGCCACATGAACACGGCTGACCGAGCCTTCGTGCACCACCTGACCGGTGCACCCTGTTGCGTGCCACGTCTCGTTCGCGTGCTGCACCACGCAGGGCTGCCTGCTGGCCACCGTGCTGCCCGAGGGCAACAGCGACCCGCTGCCGCGCGCATGGGCCGAGGGCATGGCGAGGGTACACCCACGCCTGGCGCTGCCGTGGGACCTGTACAAGCTCGCCGCCCTGGCCAACAGGTGCGACTGAGGGAAAATAGGATGGGACCTGTACAGGCTGTACAGGCTCGCCGCCCTGGCCAACAGGTGCGACTACGGGGACATAGAAGCATGCCTGCGGGTGTGCTTGTGGCGGTACTTGCATACATGGATGTGCGTGTATCGTGTGTGTGTGTGGGGCGGGGGGCGGTGCAGGGCTGTGACAATGTAGTGGCGCATGGGAGCTGCCAGCCGCCGTGAATAGGGCATCAAGAGCGCTTGTTTTGCTTGGTAAGGGCAGCCGTGCCTGAAGTGCGGTGAGCGGCCCCTGGGCCATCCGACTGGCCATGCCACACGGCACCAGACTGCCACTAAGCCTGCCCCTAACAATCAATGATGATGATGGTGATGATGATGATGATGATGATGCTGTATGATGCAGGCTGTGCCGTTCGGTGCTCCCAGACCTCAAGGCCTCCTCAGGGCCTCTCGACGGCAGCCCGCTGCACGCCTCCTACATGCTGGCACACAACCTGCCCATGGAGTGCGGCGCCAGGTGAGGTGCTCTGACGAATCTGCTGTCGTAGAGGCGTCCAGGGCGCCAGGTGAGGTGCTCTGGCGCATGACAGCTGTTTGGACGCCTTTACGGCGTCCAAGGTGAGCGCAGTGCAGTCCGCCACGCACCTTGCTCATACAGCTCATACATGCGTAGTGGCTGATCCCGACTTGCCGTGTCCGCGGAGTAGTGAGGCGTGGCCCCTGCTCCTGGCACAGAGCTAATCTCACCTCGCTGCTGATCCATGCTGCCTTGTTTGCCGCGACTGGGCCGCCCCGTTTGCAAGCGCGCACACACACACAGCTGCTTTGCGAGGCCTGCCTGGCAATCTTTTGTGACGGCTGCAGCATCATGACACCTGTCGTGAACGCCAGGCAATGATGATGATGACGATGACACACACATAGCACTGCTTTCCCTGTGGTGCGCCCGCAGGCAGGCGCTGCTTGAGTGCAACTCGGCGGCGGCGCGGTTGCGGAACGTGATCCGGCGGTTGAGGAAGCTGGGGCACCTGTCCTGCTGCATGTGCCACACCAAGGTGCGCGTCCGCACTGCCCACCTGGCCTGCTGCATGTGCCACACCAAGGCGCGTCCTCACTTCCTGCCTGGCCGTGCTTACACCACCTTGCCGCTGGCTTAAGGGGCATTGTCCCGCTTTTCACAGCACGAGGCCACGCACGCACAGCTCTGGCTGGCACCACTCTGACCACGCACGCACAGCTCTGGCTGGACGAGCTTTACTTCTGGCGGAGCCGTTTATGGCAAACAGATGGTCCCACAATTCGCAGACCTGTCACAGACATGCTTCACATCCACAGCCCAGGAATTTTGTGCTGAAAATGTCTTTTGGCTCGCCCGCCGCCCCCTTGGCCTTGGGTCCGCTAAGGAGGGGCGTGTGTGTGTGTGCGCGCTTGCAAACGGGGCGGCCCAGCCGCGGCAACCTACATACAGTTTACATGCGCTTGTGGTGCGTGCGCAGCTGGCCGTGGCGGCAGACAGCCTGGTCATGGCGGAGGAGGGCGTGGGCTCGGCTTACGTCAATGCGCACGGGTGCGTATGGGCCCACGTCTGCCACGTGTGCTTAGGCACATTAGAGTGTCACAAGCAACAAGCAAGCCTGAAACAATACGGAACCCAGCCGAATTGTCTGCTGCTCGTGCGCGCAGCTGCGCGCACGATTCTGTGACCTTGGCGCGCATTGTGCTGCTTGTTGCTTGTGCGCGCAGCTGCGTGCACGATTTGGTGACCTTGGCACGCGTGACCAACCAGGACGTGCTGGACCTGGTGGGACGACCAGAGACTGAGCACTCGTGGTTCCCAGGGTGGGCCTGGTGCGTGCACACCAGTGCAGATGAGCATAGATAATAATCATTACTCGACCTGGTGGGACGACCAGAGACTGAGCACTCGTGGTTCCCAGGGTGGGCCTGGTGCGTGCACACGGGGAGCTGGGGGTAGCCCAGTGTTGTGTGCGTGATGACGATTATCTCTGCTCATCTGCTTGCCAGAGATGGCCGCACCAGATGTACAGCTCAACACACACACACACACACACACTGAGGCGCCAAACCAGACGCATTTGCAAACACCACACACTTGCTTTGTCCTGCCTGCTGCTGTTGGTGACCTCTGCGTGGAGCACTATGGATGTCAACACTTCTGCAGGCGATGCATGTGTGCGTCCACGTGCGCGTGCCCTGCATACTGTATATGCTGCGCAGGACCATTTGCCAGTGCCGTGCGTGCGGCACGCACCTGGTGAGTGGGGCGAGGCAGCGGTGCGCTGGCGGGGCGCGTTTGTGCTCGTGCTTGGGCCGGGACAGGTGTCAAGGTTTCGCTGCTGCGCGTTCGAAGTGACGGGCGCCCATCATCAATCTGCCATTTTGCACGTTTGCGCCGGAACAGATGTGACAGCTGAAGGTGGCTGGCGTGGTCTGCTGCCTCTGCGTGTGGTGCAGGGCTGGCGCTTCACCGCCACCAAGCCAGAGCTGCGGCCACAGCTCTTCTGGGGCATGCGCCGCGACGCGCTCTCCACCCGCCTGACGCGGGCAGGCAGCCGTGGGCCTGGGACGCGGGCCTGGGGGGGCAACAGGCAGGGCACGGGCGGGTGGGGGGGCAGCAGCAGTGAGGGCAGCGGCAGCGAGGCAGAACGTGGTGCACTTGATGAGGATGAGGATGAGGGTGACGAGGAGGAGCAGGGGGAGGAAGGGGAGGAGGAGGGAGAGTATGAGGAGCACGTGGATGAGAGTGAGGGTAGGCAGGAGGAGGGTGGTGAGGAGGAGGAGGCATCGGCAGAGACGTCAGGGGAGGGGGAAGCAGCGGTCCCTGCTGGGGGTGATGCTGGTGGCGGGGATGGAGGGGAGGTGATGCAAGGGAGGGGTGCGGGGGCGCCTGAGGCTTGGGAGGATGAGCCTCTGATGGGCACGACATCATCACGGGAGCAGGAGCGGGAGGTGGCGGATGGGGAGGGGGAGGAGGGGCGCAGCGGTGCTGGTGGTGGCGGCGGCTTTGTGAGCGCATCGTCCTCGGAGCGCTTGCTAGAGGGGGATGGCGTTGGCGGGAGCGGCAGCGGCGTGCGGCAGGATGAGGAGGGCCATGCGGGTGGAGGCGGGGAGCAGCGGCAGTGGGGCGTGGTGGGTGGTGTGGTGGCGGCGGTGGCGTCGCCTGCAGGGCCACTTCAGTCGCCTGGGCAGCCACCTTAGATGCACTGGTTGGAATGCAGTGCTGTTGCTGACGAGGTTCTTGTGACGCGAGCCTTGTTGCAAGCCGTTGGTGTTGTGTCACGTGTACACGCACGCCGAGGGGAACAAGCAGGGCACACCAAGCCGAGGGGAAGCCAAGCTGAAGGTGGTGTACGAGAGGTGCAACGGGACGAGCGCCGCAAGCGTTCATGCGAAAGCAAGACGGGCAAGCGCACAGATGCAAAGAAATAATACATATCACGCACAAGAAGGATACCGCCAGGAGAAGCGCACCCTCATCTCAACCTCCTGAGGGTGCAGCCGCGCCTGGCTGCAGCCGCGCTTCCTGCTGCGCTCGCGACACCGCCCCCGGGTCCTCCACCACGTGCTGCTGCTGCTGCTCCCGCTTCCTCTTCTCCAGCGCCTCCACCTTGTCCAGCCACTCCCTCAGTGCCTCGGCGTGCAGGTCCCACACGCAGTGGGTGCAGCCGTTCTGCGTCCGTCAAGAATGATGTCGTGCGCGCCAGGCGCTCACGTCATGACCGAGACGGCACCAAAAGGCGGCACCAGTCACTGTGCAGTCACTCTGGTGAGGTCCCACATTGTAGCACGCGTACCTGGCAGCATTCGTCGGGCTCGGGCTCAACTGGACGAGGCGGGAGCGCCACCTCCTGGTGCTCGTCTGCTCCCTGCTGTTGCGCCCCAGCTGCTCCTGTGCCTTGCGCGCTGGCGGCGACGCTGTGGAGGTGCAGGACGTGAGCGCAGGGCAGCAGGAGCGCTGGGCGGGCGGAGGCGTGCGGCGTGGCAGGCGTGGTGAGGCCGCTGCACGCCAGGGGAGGCATGGTGAAGGGTCGCGACGGCCACGCGCTGATGAGCAGCCGCAGAAGCGCCAGCTGGATGGGTCTATTTGGTAGCGGCGGCGTGCACCACGCACGTGCGGGCACCAAAGCTGTGCAGAGAGGGGGCGCGCCGGCTGTGGAAGGATGTGGAGAAGACACCGGTGCGCGCTTCCTGCGCTTCCTGTGCTTCCTGTGTCTCTCGCACGTCCTGACGACGCATGGCGCAAGGGGGCTTGCGCTCCGCGGGAGGAGAGGAGAGGAGCGAGGCAAGAGCAAGAGGAGGACGCAGGAGGAGGCGGCGTACACATCAGCAGCACTGGACGCTCCGGAAAGGGGCGTGTGGAGGCTCTGCTCCTGGTGCCACCATCACCATTCAACACGAACAGCAGGCGGGAGCAGCCGCCTGAGGTCGGAAACCCTCCCGCCTCACATCCCGTGTGACGGTGCGTGGCGCGGCTGGCTGTGGGATGTGGGTGGCCACGAACAGGTTCGCAATCCACGTCACGCGCACCTCAGCAAACCAGAGGACGGCGGCAGCGAACAGTGGGACGGATGAGGGCTGGTGGTGGTGTCGGAGCGTACTGCTGCGTCGTCTTGGGGGCTGCGTCGAGCGCTTGGCGCCAATCGTCCGCGCCAAGTCTCCCCGCCACGAGTGGCACCCAACCACTCGCGGCGCAGCGTGGTTGCATGCCAGGTCTACAGCAGACTGCCTTTGCAGCATCACGCTTCGCGCTTTCGCCGCTCTCGCGCCATGTGGCTCCTTGTGCACATGGCCCTGCGCGCAGGAAGCGCGCCCGCGCCCGAACCGGCGGCATGTGCACGTCGACCACGTCGATCATGCCAGTGGGCGGCCTAGCGCACGGGCGCACGTCGGGAGGAGCTGGCGCGTGGGGTGGGTCGCAGCACCAAGACACCCACGACCTCGGCTTCGTGCGCCAGAAGCCGCTCAAGCGGCAGGGGCTCTCCAAGTTCTACGCCTCCAAGAGCCAGTGAGCGCCTTTGGGGGGTTGAACCAGCAGGGGCCGACGGGCTGGGGATGCGCGTCGCTGGCGCTTTTTCCGGGCGGCGTGTGGCGTGCGGCGTGCGGCGCAGTCAGTGCAGCCACGCCAGCGCAGCCTCCTTTCGCGCCGCAGCACTGGCATCAGCTTTCCAATCTAAAGACATAAGCAGCAGTCCGTGGGAATCTTGGCCCGTCGCCAGGATGCTCCTGACGCGTGGCGCGCACACCGCCTCCGCCTGCGCCCTTTGCAGGTCCTTCACGTCTCTGGAGCTGGCCCTGAGCTCGCAGTTCGGCGAGTCAGCCCTGGGCCTTGCCAAGCGGCCCAGCTCCAACGACCTGGCGCGCGTCTTCAGCAGCCACACCAAGGGGAGCGGACCACTAACCGCCGGCCACAAGGGCGCCTCCCCGCCCCGCACAAGCACCGCCAAGGCCTCCGCCAGCCCTTACCAGCACCAGCACTCACAGCAGCCGCAGCCCACACAGAGGGAGCGGCGGTCTCCAGGCTTCCGCCACCGCCACACCAGCTGCTGCCTGCTGCAGCACGACAGCCAGGCCGGGCTCGTGCCGCATGAAGAGCACGAGCCGCTGGACGACGATGACGAGGAGGAGCACCTGGGGGCACCGCCGGAGCACAGCCTCACGTCTTCTTCCTCAGACTTTACCCGGGGCACCAGCGTCCCCTCGGGTGGCCCTACCGCCATGGCCACCAGCAGGCGAGCGCACACTACAGTGGGCCGCGCGGGCAGCAGCGGCGTGTCTGACGCTGGCGGCAGCAACCACCACAGCCGCAACGCGCCCTCACCGGGCCTGCACCAGCACATTGCTGCAGGCGGGGGTGTGGGCAAGCCGCCGCTGCCGTCACCTTCGCCGGACAGCAGCCGGCACGGCCCCAGCGGCAGCGCCTGCAGCAGCAGCCACATCCTCCTGCAGCCGCTACAGCAGCACGGCGCCAGCCCCAGCAGCTTTGCGCCGCAGCACCACTTTGACAGCCTGCTGGGCGCCATCCCTGGTGGCGCCGGCGGCGGTTCACGCTTTGCGGTGCTGAGCAGCAGCGTGCCGACGCCCTCGTTGGCTGAGAGCTGCTTCTCGCCCTGGCTGCTGCAGTCCACGGACGAGCTGTGCACCGCTCTGCACAAGGCGTCGCTGGCCACCCAAAAGCAGCAGCAACAACAGCTGCAGCAGCAGCAGCAGGCGGCGCGCGGCGACCAGTCCTCCTCTCCGGCGCTGTCATCAGACGACGACACAAACACGCAGCAGCAGGGCGACGGGCAGCTGCAGCGGCTGGAGCTGAGCGGCGGCTGCCAGGGCGCCAGCGAGGACTTTGCCTCGCACATGGACGGGGTGGCCAGCGCCGGCTCGTCGCCGCCACCGCACGGCGCGGTGGGCTGCGGCCCGGTGCTGGGCAGCGGGCAGGTGGCTCTGGGCCAGCTCGAAGCGTACTACGGTGGCGGCGGCGACGGCGGCTCGTGCGAGGACATGGCGTCTACGCACCAGTGGCAGCTGCCCGCGCTGCAGCAACAGCAGGCGGCGGCGGGCGGGTGGCTGCTCGGGTTGCCTCAGCTCTATTAAAGAAGTTAGTACCCTTGGTTGGCCGTGCCAGCCACCCGAAGCGCACAACGGGCTGGGTTCCTCCTGTGAACTGCGTGTGGCTGGTGTGGCTTTGGCGCGTGTGCATGCATGCGTGAGCTCCGCCTGCGCTGGAGCGAGTCGTGTTCACGCCCCTGCTGCTGGCACTGGTGAGAAGAGTCTCCCGTCTTCATTGAGCATCTGCATCCCCGCTTTTACGCTATGCCATTACGAGCATCCCTGCCCACACGCACTGTAGCTGGAATGCACCGCTAGCGTTGTATGGGCGCAGCACCCGGCAAGCTGACGTTGACATTGCATTGACTGTGCACGCGCACACGCGCACACATACATTCTGCGCTGGCTGGGCTGCTCAGCACACATGACATCCACGAGGACGACCCCTTGCCCGCCTGACCTTCCACCTGCTGTATGATTGAGGACACGTCTGCGCGTGTGCGCCGGGTATTCCCCTCCCCTTAGCTCCCAGGACCAGAGAGGTGTGCTGCTGCCCTTGTTTTCGTGCGTGGCGTCTTGCTCTCCCGGTGCGCGCGGCTAGCGCAGCCCCGCCCCCCGCCAACACTGTGTACCTTTGAGCCCCCTCGTGCCACCAATGCTGCGTGATAGTTGCGCCGGTGAGATGACTGCAAGATAAAAGGGTGGAGGTCTGTGTCGACCTTTGGGACTCGCCAGACGCGCCCACAACACGATGGCGCAGCGAACAAACGCGCAGCAGGATGCGCCCTTTGCATATCTCATCGCGGAGCCGCCGTCCGAGGTGCCTGCGCTGCTCGCCGACCGCGTGCAGGTGCGGCGGTGCAAGGCTAGCAGCACAGCCAGCTGCACAGAACGCTGCCATTACAGAACGCCCATTCAAACATCAAGCTGTTGCTGCAAAACACACGCAGAAGGACGCGTGGTTCTTCTGGGACTCGTTCTACGCCGTGCACCGCGACAATTTCTTCCACAACAGGTGCAGCAAGCCACCGCATGCAGCACCACACGCTGCAGGAGGGCAGCAGTCATGACAGCACGCATCGTCAGCTGCCTGTGACTCCTTGATGAAGTCCGGCTGCCGGGACTTCATCAATCACCCACGCACTCGTTCGCACGCAGGCGCTACCTGGACAAGGAATGGCCCGAGTTGTTCAGGGGGCCTGCCACCATCCTGGAGGTCAGTGCAGCAGGGCAGGGTGCCGGGAGAGCTTGCTGCACAGCGCGCAGCCGGCGATGCGGGATGCGTTGCGCAGGGTGTTCGTCAGCATGCAGCAACAAAGTGCCCCCTGCGGCGTGGGCCCACAGATTCGATGCAGCGGGATGGTGGCGGTTGTCCATCGTCGTGTCTCAAGTGTCCCGCTGGCGCCCTGCTGGTGGGGTGCCGCAGGTGGGGTGTGGCGTGGGCAACACCGTCTTTCCGATGCTCGAGGTCAACCCAGAGCTCACGGTCTACGCCTGCGACTTTTCACCCGTGGCCGTGGAAATCGTCAACAAGCACCCGCTGTCTGCTGGAGGTGGGCGTTGGTGGGCCATGGGGGACAGGGCATGGGGAGGCAGGACACAGAGAGACCGCTTGTAGTGGGATAGCCACGCAGTGAGTGCCAGTAGCACGCACAGGAGAGAGAGACCGCTTTCAGTGGGATAGCCACCATGTGAGCAAGCACAGAGAGACTGCTTGCAG
>QAXK01002629.1:0-10753 GCA_004335735.1 Chlorella sp. KRBP | reverse complement strand
CAGGGCGCGCAGGGCCAGCAGGGCTCCCAAGGACTGGCGCATGATGTGGGCCAGCTGCACCTGGCAGCAGTGGACGGGCGCCGCGCGTGAGCAGTGCGTGGGCCTGCCCCTGCAGGCGCTGCTGCAACGCGTGCACGGGGCGCCAGGGGATGAGGAGGAGGAGGAGATGTGGGCGCACGCGCAGAGGGCCGTCGCTGGGCTGGACAGCTTTGTCACGCCAAAGGTGCGACGTGGGGCTGGGAGGAAGAGGAGGAGGAGGACGGGGCGGAGGCGCCCCTGCATGTCACACGCTTGGGGAGATGGGGCAACAAGAGCACGGGTGATGAGATGCAGCGAGCACTAATCGCCACAGCCCCCAACGCACCACCTCCCACACACACACACGCAAATGTGCAGATGCACGTCAAGGCATCCCTAGGTGGCTCCAAGCGGCGCGGCTTCTACATGCGCTTTGCCCCAGCCTCCGAGCAGCCCGTGGACCACAACACCGTCATGCACGGCGTGCCCGCGTGGATCTGCAACCCACCCCCTCCCGACGCCCCACCACCACCACCCGCTGCCAGCAGCACCAGCCCTCCCTCACGTGCGGGCTCGTCCTCCCTGCAGCCCCGCAAGCTGTCCCAGTCCACCAGCCGCAAGAGCCAGCGCTGCCTGCTCACCACGCACAGCGAACTGCAGGAGGAGGACCACGATGATGCTGCCAGCTGCACCACCGCTGGCAACCAAGACAATCTGCACCCTGCAGCCTCACCCACGTCCAGCATCACCTCCATGGGGGCTGTGGCTCCACCGAGCAACGCGCGGCGCTTCTGGCTAGTGCGCCTGTACAGCTCACCTCAACCGCCCGATGACGCGCGCTCTGCCGCCTGCCTACAAAGCGGAGGGCGTGCGGGCAGCGCCCTGGCACTGTGCCCAACGGTGCAGGTGCTGCTGGGGCGGACACCCTCCCTGGCAGTGGAGGCAGCATTAGCTGCTGCTGCCTCCAAGGACGTGGTACGGGCGGTGGGGCTGCACACAGCCGCGCTAGCGTGGGCGCCCTCCACCGCCACGGACGTCAGCAAGCAGCTGCAGGGCATGCACCCTGGTCAGGCGGCAGCGCTGCTGTTCCCGCGTCTGGTCGCCTCCCACGTGTTGGCACAGGGCCCCAGTGGCACAGTGCTGCTGGCGCGCTGGAGGGGGCAGGCGGTGGCGGTGCGCGTGCGTGACCACGTGGCCCAGGACGCGGCAGCCCTGGAGGAGTGGCGTGGGGGCGTGGAGGCGGAGGTGGCGCTGTCCCACCACCCCAACCTGGTGTCAGTGCTGGCCCACGCCTCCACCTGCCCTGCGCAGCCCACCCAGGGAGGGGAGGGGGCCGCAGGGGAGGGTGAGGGGCGCCACACCAACAGCAACACGTGCAGGGAGGGCACGGGGGGCAGCCCACGCGCGGGCGAGGTGAACGAGGGGCAGGGAGGGGCCCACAACGCAGCAGCCGCCTGGCTCCTGCGTCGCGCACCCAGCGGCAACGCGCGCACGGGTGCGGCTGCGCTGCTCAACAGCGGCATCCACAGCCACGTTGTGCACAGTGGGCTGGGGCTGGGTGGGCAGGCGGCCGCGCCGGCGCAGCAGTGGCACGCCAGCCTGCTGGATACTGGCACCATCACGCACCAGGGCTTTGTGAGCCGAGGCAACGCCCTGCCGCGCAAGCTGACTGGCCTGAGCAACGGCAGGCACCTGGCCGCTGAGCGGGCGCTGAGCCTCGACGGCAGTGAGGCATCTGACGCGCACACGTGCTCCTGGCAGCTGCACCTGGACGAACTACCTGGAGGTGGAGGAGGCGGAGGAGGCGGGTCATGCGCACAGCTGCTGGGGAGGGCATCTACAGGCGGGTCCATGGGAGGGGCGGGGACGCACGGGCCGGGGGTGGGGCTGGTGACCACACAAGCGGTGGACCTGTTGGGCAGCCTCAGGAGCGTGCCCTCAGCACTGGTGGACGGGCTCATTGCGGGCGGGGCGGATGGCGCGGTAGGGGGCAGGCAGGTCGGTGGGGAGGTGCTGCACCTGGTGGCACCGCTCACCGCGCATGACACCCAGCAGGTGACGCAGCAGCAGGAGCAGCAGCCCATCTTGAGCACTTGCCTCACCAGCACCACGCAGCTTACCTCCTCTGCAGCGGTGGACAGACGCCTGTTTGTTCGCGGCAGCACGACTGCGGGTGGTGGCGGTAGGAGGGCGCAGCACCAGATGCTCGACAGTCTCTGTGAGGTGGACTCATCGGGACCTGACTCACTCTCCCTCCTACAAACGCGCGTGACCACACCCAAGGCCCCCCAGGCACCCCTCTCCAGCGACCTGGAGCCTCCTGCCGCACACCAGGAGGCCACCCCACACGCCCATCAACACCACAACCACCACCATCAAGGCGACGTGTTCATGAGCACTGATGGCAACGCATTCCTCGACACACACCTGGCAGGAGCCCCTGGCCTGTTCCCGCTGCAGCTGCCTGCCAGGACGCACGCGCTGGCACCAGGGCCAGGCAACGCGTACAGCGTGCACAGGGAGCCGCCCACAGCAGCACCTGAGCACGTGCACCTGGTGGAGCAGCAGCAGCAACCAGGTGGGCAAGCCCCACGTGCGCATGGGGTGGCTGGTGGTGCTGCGGCTGCACAGGGCGACACCCAACCTGGGTCACCTGGTGCAGCGGCAGCGGGCGGGTGGCACCTCCCCGCGTCCCTGCGGGCGGGGGCGGGAGTGCCTGGCAGCCGCAGCGTGCCCTCCCTGCTGCACACGCTCACAAACGCATGGTCTGGCCTGGGCCCCCAGCAGCAGCAGCAGATGGGAGACGCCTCCAGCCGCCAGCAGCAGCAGCAGCAGGGCGTGGGTGCGGGATGTGTGCCTTCAGGCGCTGAGTCCTCTCCTTGGCCCATTGGCACCACCACTGTGGGCTACATCCGCCCCTTGTGGCACACACTGGACGAATCCAGTGGTGGAGGTACGAGCCCCACGCGCCAGGCGCTCAACCATCAGGCTAGAGTGAGCAGTGGCAGCATGTTCTCCATGGCGCAGAACCAGCAGGCCCTGGACGCCTCACCCGCACCCGCACTACCTCCACCAGTCCAGCTGCAGCAGCAAGACGCAGGCAGCAACGGGCCAACAGCGCCCGCCACCACAGCCAGTGCCGACGCTCCCTCGCCCTACCACCAGTTCCAACACCACTACCAGCGCCAAGAGTCAGAGCCAGAGCAGCAGCAGGCCCCTTCCCTCTTGCAGCGTGAGCCCAGTGTGACGCCCCCTCCCCTGGGCCCCCGACGCTCCCTCATCCACCTCTCCTCACAACGCAACGCACCTCCCTCAGGCCCCACGGGCCCCACCAGCCGGCCCTCCATGGAGTGTGACAGTGGTGCTGCATCATCAGACGTGTGGAACCTGGCCAGCCCGTCAGTGGCAGCTAAGCACACCTGGCCCCTGACATTTCGCTCATGGATGGTGAGCCGCCTCGCTGCTGTTTCGCATCGCCGTGGTCTCTCCCAGTTAGCACCTTGTGATGCACACACTGTGTGTGGCATGGCATGTGCAACAGCGCGGCCACTCACCCAGCGTGTCTTGACGCCTGCAAACTGCACGCTGCAGGTGATTGAGTTTTGCGACCGAGGCAGCCTGGACAACGCACT
This sequence comes from Chlorella sp. KRBP, assembly GCA_004335735.1. NCBI lineage: Eukaryota > Viridiplantae > Chlorophyta > Trebouxiophyceae > Chlorellales > Chlorellaceae > Chlorella > Chlorella sp. KRBP. The sequence continues at coordinate 7,103 of QAXK01002629.1, read as the reverse complement.
GGACCGGGGCCTCCTCCGCACGCGCCGCACCCCCACCGCCCCGCCCGACCTGCCCGCCGTCCTCTTCACTTGCCTGGACCTGGCCCGGGGCCTGCAGCACCTGCACGCGCAGGGCGTGGTGCACGGGCGGCTGGCCCCCAGCTGCGTGCTGCTGCAGTCGCTTGCTGCCAGTGGCAAGGGCCTGGATGAGCCGGCACCTTCCAAGGACAAGCGTGGATATGTGGCAAAGGTGAGCTGTGCCCTCTTGATGCAGCTGCACCGCCTGTGTTTGCATCTGGTTGGATAGCTCGAGGACACGGGGTCAGACGTCCTGCAGCACAGCACCGTGTTGTTGCTCACACCGTGTTGCTGTTTGGTTTCCTGCCTCGTGCACCCCTCAACGCAGGTGTCAGGCTACAGCCAGGGCTTGCAGCGTGCGCGCCACAGCCAGGCCCAGGCCAGCCCCACCTCCCCCCCGCAGCACCCGCCACCCAACGTGTATCAGTCCCCAGCCTACCAGGCGCCAGAGGTGCTCCAGGACATGGTCTCCCTCCTGGTGCCTGCGGGGGCTCCCTCCTCACCACCTGGTCGCTCAGTGATGGGGCTGCACGCAGAGGGAGTGCAGGGCAGCACGGCACACCTACCTACCTCCGGCCAGCAGCAGCAGGGGGCTGACGGAGCTGCTGACGTCTACGGCCTGGGTGTGATGCTGTGGCAGGTGCGCAATCCGTGCAGCAGCAGCAGGCCTCCGCACACTTTCCTGCTGCTCCTGTGCGGCAATGCAGCGGCAGTAGCTCACTCATGGTGCCCCTTGCTTGTGCGCATGTGTGCAGATGTTGACGGGGTCCCGTCCCTGGCCGGGCCTCACCCACCAGCAGCTCCACCAGGCCGTGGTCACCGAGGGACGCACGCTCATGTGGCCGCCCACCCGCCTGCACCAGCCGCCGCCCCGCGACGCCACTGACAGCGTGGCCTCCACCTCCACCGCCACTCAGGCGGCCGCCACTGCGCCGTCAGACCCTGCTTGGCACGCCACGCTGGAGGCGGAGTTGGGGCGGTTGGGGCGCGCCTGCGTGGCGCCTGAGCCCTCACTGCGCCCTAGCATGGCGGAGGTGATGCAGGACCTGTGTGCGCTGGCAGCCCTGGCGCCGGCATAGTTCACTGTGGGTGGCATTTGATCCTCGCTACACCATCATCAACGTTCCCGGGAACTGGCACCTTGCACGCGTAAATCGCAAATCCAACCCTTTGGAGAGAGAGGCGTGCCTCTGTGGCCACACGCCTCGGCTTGGAGAGTGATGCGGTGTGTGTTTTGGCGAGAAACGGCAAACTCCCTCTGCTCGAGCTTGCATCAGTGTGTGCCTTGTCCGTGCCCATGGTCATGCAGACCTCACTTGCGTGGTGGGAACGTTACTCTCCAGTGGAAAAGGAAGACTTCTGTGCTAGCACCCGTTCCTTTTCTCCTCCTTGTTGCCACGCTGCTTGCAAGGCATGAAGCCCTTGCCTCTTCCTCCCTTGGTGTGCTGACTCGTCTCGCTGACGCGCCTAGCTGAGTGCATGCGTACGTAAGGACATGGATTCGCATGGTGTGGAAAGGTTCCTTGGCAGATGGTTGAGGTGATGGATATCCTTGGCAGGTGGCAGGTGGGCGAGATGCTGAGGTGAGGTGATAGAACGGAAGGCAGGTCGGTTGTGGTGTGTGTGTGTGTGCGCTTGCGAACGGGGCGGCCCAGCTGCGGCAACCAAAGCAGCATGGATCAGCAGCGAGGAAAGATTGTGGTCTATGTTTTTGCGCTATCTTCTGCACTGCTTTCTTCCGGCACTGCTTGTGGGGACGTGGGGGCGCGCGGGTACTGTGTGCTCCCTTAGTGTGTCACAGCAATGCTGCTGCTGCGGTGCCAGGACTCCACTACGCACTTGGGAGGTATGGCTGGAAGCCGGCCTTGCCCACGCGTGGTGCAGGGCTCTGCACGCGCGCACGGCACTGCACACTGGCTTCGCCATCCCAGGGAACTACGACTTTACACACATCTGAACACTCGTTGATGCCGATGAGGCTGAGAGGCTCGTGTGGGCTCTGACACTACCGCTCAGCTCTTCATGGGATACTTGCTGGCCGTGATCCATTGATGTAGCGATCATTCGTCATGAGCGCAATTGCATGGTTGCACAGAATCGTGTGCTCAACAGCCATGCAATAGCCGAGTGCAGTCAGTGCGGCGTGGCACGGGTCCCTCAATCTCCTCTCCTTCCTCAGAGTCTGTCTCAGCATGAGCCTCACAGCACAGCATATCGCGCCAGCATGCAACGATAAAAGCGGGCGCAGCCAGAGTGTGGATCAGTGCACGGTCAGTCAGGGTGTTTCCAGGTCAGTTCAGTCTCTAACACGCAGCGCTGTCATCATCGTCGCTCTATAGCTGGTGGTCGAACGGCACCACCCTGTTGCCGCTGCCCCCGCCCAACAGCAGCGACGGCACACTCACTCCTTCCGCCACGCCCATTGGCCCTCCTGGCGGTGGAGGTGGAGGCGGGAAGGCCACAGGTGGCACTGCACCCGGTGGGAGCGCCGCTGTGGGCATCGGGGGAGGGGCCGCGCCAGGTGGGGGAGGGAAGCGCATGGCCCGCTGGCCCCCTGATGGTGCTGGTGCTGGTGGGGTTGCTGGGGGCCCCATCACGGCCGGAGGCGGGTTAGGGGCCAATGGCATGGGCACCACCGGCACGTCCCCCGCACCCGGTGGTGGCAAGGGTGGCGGCATCATCATCATGTAGGGGCCACCTGGTGATCCAGGGGGAGGCGGGGCCAGGGGCTGTCCATCCGGCCCCACCAGCACCATCCCCGGCGGCGGGTGTGGCAGGGTGCCCATCAGCCCGATGTTGCTCGGGCTGACCATGTGGGACATTGGCCCTGCGGAGCCAGGCGGCTGACCGAGCGGGTAAGGGGCCACGGCGGTGAGGAACCATCCGCCTCCTGCGGGGCTGCCTGGTGGCGGCGCGATCATGGCGCCTGGTCCGTAGAGGGGCTTGCTGGTGGCGGCCGCCTGCTTGATCGCATCCTGCACCTCGAGCGACAGCGGGTGCGGCGCGGGGGCCACCGTGCCGGGCCGAGCGGCCAGCGCCTCCGCGGGTGGCTTGGCCGCTGGGGGCTGCCCCGTGGCGCCGCGCGCGAGCGTCGAGAGGGTGGAGATGGCGCGGCGCGTGTTTCCCGCAGCGAGGTGGTAGGTCGCGGCGACCAGCACCAGCCCCGCGGCCACGGCGGCGAAGACGAACTCTGAGTCCGCGAGCAGCGCCCTCTGCCGGCTCTCCAGCAGGCCGTGGTTGAGGTACGCCCACGTGAGCGTCACCACTTGGGGCAGGGCGCCCAGCAGCGGCGTGCACACCATGGCCAGCACACGCGAGGCGGCAATGGCGTGTGCCCTAACGCTGGGCTTGAGCACCGGCATGAGGTCCAGATCGTCCAGGTCAGCGTTGCTCAGCTGGCCACCGCTCATGGCCCCGGTATATGGCGGCGGCGAGGGCGACGAGTTGGACGGGACGTACGGCGGAGGCATGATGCCAGGAGGTACCATGAGCTGGGATCCGCTCTCCACATGGCCGTAGTACCCTAGGTTTGGGTTGGGTGAGGGAGGCGCGTCGTGCAGCGCCTCGGCCACCGGGCCCTTGCTGCCATTGCGCCGCGCGGGGCGTGCAGCTGACGGGTCCATGCGGGACTTGGTGGTGAGGCTGCTGCGCTTGGCGACGGCGGCGGCGGGTGCGGTGAGGTGCAGGTTGCTGTCCCTGCTCCCCCGCCCGTCAGCGCTGCTCTTGGTCAGGCGGCCACCCGACGATGCCCCCCCAACGCTCGCCGCGCCGCTGGTGCTCATGGCACGCATGGACGCGGCTGCCTTTTGTGAGATGCGGCTTGCTGCCCATGACACGTAGGCGGTGCGTGTGGCCAGGATCAGCCCCACCAGGCACAGCAGCCCACTGAGTGCCGCCCCCGCCAGCGCCATGCCCACCGCCAGCAGCCCCGTCAGCAGCCACGAGAAGGCCGTGCGCCACGTCAGCACGGTGCAGCCCGAGTAGCCCACCTCCCCGTGCCACCAGGTGCCGTGGCGGTGCGTGTAGCCCCACAGCCCCACGCCCCACAGTGCCGTCACGGCGCCTGGCAGGAGCAGCCCGCCCAGGTACACCCAGGCAAGGGCAGGACTGCACAGCTGGCCGTCAGCCGCTGCCATGCACGCGCGCCACCGCTGCTGTGCCATGGTGTCCACCAGCATCACCAGCGAGGCCGCTAGCCACAGCAGGTGCAGGAGCGCGTTGGCTGACAGCTCGACCAGTCCCTGCCAGCTCTCGGCCAGGCGCTCCGTGCGCTTGCCCGCAGACACCGCCGCGTCGTCTGTCACCATGCCGCTCTGCCCCTCCGCGCCCTGCACCGCGTTGTCCGCGTCGGCCGCAATCACCTCGCCGGGGCTGCTGCCGAACTCGCTGCTCGCAGAGCCACGCGCCCGGGCGACCTCGAGCTTGGCCGCGCGGCGGCGGCGGTAGCACAGCCCAAAGATCGCGGCCAGCAGCACGGTGGCGCCCAGCGCCGCCCACACCGGCAGCACCACGAGCGAAGGGCGCATTAGCTCCGCGGCGTTGTGCATGGGATCGGCGAACAGCGTGTCGCTGAGGCCCCTCGCACCGGCCCCGCCGCCCGCGCGGCACTGCGCCAGGGCGAACCAGGCGTCGGCCCGCTGGTAGTTCGGCACGCTGGAGCCTGGCAGCCAGAGCAGCTTGTTGCTCGACACGTCGACTGCAAAGTCGACCAGCGTGGAGCGGCCTGCCTCGGCGGTGCGATTGGCGCACGTCACGTCGCCTGGCCTGCACCACGCCGCCGTATCGTAGCTGAGCGTCACCAGCGCGGCCACGGAGCTGGCGGTCGCGCGGCTGTCCCAGACGATGCCCGAGTAGAAGAGCCGCCGCGCGCCGCATGCGCCGCTGTAGCCGGGACCCGCGTAGGGCTGGGCGTGGATGGAGGCGTCGGCGATGCTGAGAGGTGCGTCGTTGGTCGCGTTGACGGGCACATTTCCGCTGCCTGGGATGGACGCGCACAGGCTGCCCGGCGAGGCGTCGTCCATGGCCCACTGCATGTCTTGCTGGCGGACGTACACCTCGAGCTGGTTGTTGGACAGGTCCAGCCTTGACGGCCCGCCGCACTGCACCCAGTCCCACCAAGCGCTTGGCATGGAGCCGTTGAGCCCATTGGCAGGCAGCTGCACCACCATGGGCCACGCGTGCATGTACTGGCTGGTGGGCACGGGCGTGGTGCTGCTGCCGTTGTTGTACGCCCACGCAGCCGGCAGGCCAAAGCCGATGCCGCAGTTGGCCACGGTGAGGTTCCGCAGGCCTGAGGCCGATGCCACGGTGGTGAAGAAGGAGGCGGGCAGGGGCCCGGGTGTGGTGGCATTGTTGGTGCAGGTGACGCCCAGGTGGTCAGCGCTCTGCAGGGGCGCCCAGGTGGTGCTGTTGCCCCTCCAGAGAGACGAGGTGCCCGAGGTGAGCGTCACGTCCAGGGCACGCACCCACACCTGCAGCGTGCGGTATAATGGGCAGCGCCATCGCGTTGGCAGTGGGCTTGGTACTGGTGACTGACGCACTCCATATGGTTTGGTGTGGGGCCAAGTTTTAGCAACAGTCAAGAGGCGACACTCGAGCCACGCAAGGCCTGCCCTGGCGAGGTGCACTGACCTGGTATCTCTGGTCCTCTTGTGGCACGGGCGCCGACATGTTGGGTGCAGCCACGTAGGGCTTGAGGCCCAGTGTACCCGTCCACCACGTGTTGAGCCAGGCATACACAGCTTCAGGCGGCGCCGAGTAGGCAGCTGGCTGGAAGGTGGGGAAGCGCGTGCCGTAGCTGTAGAACGACGTGCGGTAGCCGTTGTCGTACACAAACAGCTCCAGCAGGTTGACGGTGAAATTGCAGTTGATGATGGAGGGCGGGGCCTGGAAGGATGAGGGCGGGCTCCATGCGGTGCCGCAGCCTAGGGTTTGGTAGAGGGCGCGGATGATGTCGGCGGGCTCGGAGGCGCGGAAGGCTCCGGGGCGCGGGCACTGGTCGTGGGTGGAGTCTGGCTTGGCGGCCAGGGTCCAGGACTGGGCGGCGGTGTAGTTGCATGGGGCGGCCACCACGCCGCCGGTGGTGGAGGTGGCATCAACCATGCAGATGGGCCTGCGGGTGTTGAGGAGGGTGGGGATGGGTTGTTGCTTGGGTTCATCCTTGGTTTTGTGCTGGCAGTAAAAGTTGTCAAGCGTGCACTGGCACCGCATGACCTCGGGCTGAGTGCTGCGCACAACGTGTCCGTCCATTCACTCACGTGTCAGGCTCGTAGCCCAGCCATGGCTGCATGATGTACGAGTTGGAGCGCATGGGGTTGCAGCTTCGCACCAGCTTCCACACCTGCGTGGACAGCAGGGGGCTGCCCTGGGAGTCCACGCGGCAGGGGGCCACCTGCAGGGGGCAAGGGACGTGAGCAGGCACGGTGACATGAGCACAGGGACCACACTAGTCAAGCGCACCGCACCCTCCAAATCGCAACACTGGCTTGTTGCACTGGCTGCTTGCTCGTCCGTGGGCCCACCAAGAGCGCCCACACTCGATGCACTCACCAGCATGGATGCGTTGCCATTGAGCGCAGCGGCGTCCCCAAACACGGCATCCGGCGCCGTGAGGCACCACGTGGGGTACCCGGCGGGACGTACGGCGTACGGGAAGCCGTAAACGTACCCCGTTGACTGGTCAAAGTACCGCGGGTACTGGTACAGCCCCTCCACTGATGTCGACGATGAGGAGGCTAGGGTCTGCTGCTGCATGCGCCGGCGGTGCTGCCTCCCCCTCAGGAGGGGCGTTGAGTCGCTGACCACGGGCAGGAGGTGGTACTCCTCATCAGGACGTGCATCCTCCTCCCTTCTGGCCACCGCACCAGTGGCAGGGGCGTCCTGCTCCTCCTCCTCACTACTGGGCCACCAGTCCTGCTCGAGCGATGTTTGAACCACTCCCTCCTGACGCCACTGCTGCTGTTCCTCCTCCTGTGCAGCCAGCGTGTCTGCCACGGCAGTGACGCTGGTTGCCTGCAGGATGCGCCTGCGGCTGGTGGTGGAGGTGG
>QAXK01002628.1:0-10825 GCA_004335735.1 Chlorella sp. KRBP | reverse complement strand
GGGGGGGGGTTGGGAGGGGTGTTTAGGGGCGACAGGGGTGTGTGGGGGCGACAGGAGTGTGTGGGGTGACAGGGGTGTGTGGTGGTGACAGGAGTATGGGGGTGATAGGCTTATGGAGGTGACAGGGGTGGCGGGTTGGGAGGGGTCTTGATGTCCAGGGCATCGTGCAGAGGACAGCAAACACTGACTGACTGATGCTGACGCATCGACCCTGTGTCAGTGCCTACTCGGGGGTCATGCTGTTGCTGTCTGCAGCATGTCTTTATACCTGCTGCGATGACAGCAGGACTGTGTTTCTGTGTGCTGACCTTGTTTGTGACTGCTGCCACGCTGTCGCCACAGCCCATGAACTCAGCCAACAGGTCCAAGGAATCGTTGACAGTGATGGTGCCTGCAGCAGGTGAAGGAACGGAGCGTTATGGGACCATGAAGTTGCAACACTTCGGTGTATGCAGACTTGAGTCCAGCTGTGCTCACTATGATTACGATCCAGGATTGTACACATGCAAGCACCTTGGGCCCCCTGCAGCTGTCAGGCTTACTCGAAAGCACTCCCTTCACCACCAGCTGCACAGCTGTTGCTGCTTTTGAATTACTTGTAACTTGTACTCACAGTCGACATCGAAGCATACAGCGTTGGCTTCCCGCCAAAGTTTGAGCACCCTCTCTGTTGGCTCAGTTGCAGGAGATGCTGTGCTGTTCCCTGCAACACTCCTTGTCTGGTGCTGCTTGCTTCTGCGTGATACAGCATGCCTGAGCATACCAAGTCTGGACGTTTGACTTTTTCTAAACGCTGCATGGTGGCAGCTGCTCTGCTGATGCAGCAGAGCTTGCTGCATGGTGATCTGCTCAACAAGGGCTTTCTTCAGAGGCTGAACGGTCTGAACGTCGTCAAAGGGGTTGGATCAGCTATTGATTATTGTCTCAACGTTCAAGAGATCGGGCGTGTACACGTCGAATATCCACGCTCAACATGCCCGCGCTGACTGTGTTGTGATCTGCAAAAGGTTCCTTGCGAGTGCTGTGCTGCTGCTTTCCTGGGAGCTGGAGGGGCTCAAAACACTCGGTTCCTTGTCTTGAATTTGACAACACAATATTCAAGGAGGTCAGGGAGGGCTCAAGGCAGCAGCATGCAAGTACTGCAGTACAACCCCAGGTATGAAGCCAAACAGCTGAGCAGCCTTGGTTGCCTGGCAATATTACAGATCCATCGCTCCCCAATAAATTTTATGTCACCACAACTTCTCATGCTACTAACAGCGCCCTGACAGCCTGCCCACTAGCCCTGCTGCAGGAGTCCCACGGGCCCTTGAAGCAAACAGGCCCCAACCAGGCATCACCTCCTCCTGAACCAGGCGCCCCGTTGAACATCAATCAGAGCGACTGGTCCCTGCCAGCCCCAGCAAGGCATCCGGTACAGTCAGATGCCTGTCCAACACATCAGACACCACCTGGGCCCCTGCAGTACGCCGCAGGTACCCCAACACGCCCAGCACTGGCCTGCTGCATCCCGCTGAGCCTCCTGCACTGCTGCCGCCCACCGCACTACCACCACCACCATCACCAGACACTCCTGCTGTACCACCACCTGCTGCTGCTTGTGCTGGCCCATCACCAGAGCCCCTCCTACCCCCCGCCCTGCCCAACAACTGCCCTGTGCCGCCACCGCTGCTGCTGGCAGTGCCGCCACCGTTTCGGCCCTCCCCCCTTCCCGCCCTGGCAGCTGCCCTGGCCTGGGCCCGTTCAGCCCTAGTCAGCTGCATGCCTGGACCCACAACCCCGTCACCATTAGACCCCACTGACGGCACCTTGAGCCACACAGGGTTGGAGCAATCCTCCAGCAGCCCTGCTGCCAGCAGCTGCTGGTAGTGCTGCACAGCGCCACCAAACACAGCACCAGAAAACACGCTGGCAAGTGGGGCTTCGGGCCCCTGGCCGCCTGCTGCTGCCACTACTGCTGCTGCTGGGGCACCCACAGGGTCAGAGCTGCCTTGAGCCGGCCTGTGCAGACCTAGACCACCAGACCCTTGAAGAGCTGCCCTGTCACATGCCGGCAGCAGCTGCAGCAGCTGCTCCCGCTCTGCCTCAGTCAGCAAGCCGCCACCTGCTGCCGCCCCTGCTGACCTTGCTGCCGATCCTGCTGCTCTCACTGCTGCGGCTGCTGCCGGCCCTGCTGCCGTGGCAGGAGGTGGGCGGCTTGCCCCTGGCTGCTGTCGTGCGGGCAGCTGCTGCTTCAGCACGCGCAGCAGGGCTTGCAGGGGTACCTCAGCCATGAATGACTCTGCGCTGCGCCCCACCCAAGCCCCATACGCCATGCCTTGCTCAGCAGCCTGCTGCATTGCAGCCAACTCCCCAACAGACACAGACGTAGGCCCTGAGCCACTCCTGCTGCGGCTGACTTGCACAACATGGTGCCTGACAGGGACCTTGGCAGCAGCAACACTGCTGGCAGCAGCAGCAGCAGCAGGAGTGCTGGACAGGGACCGGCAGCGTGTCGGGCCAGCAGCAGCAACAGCAGCGTGTTGCTTCTGTGCCACAGGAGGAGCCAAACCATGAGAGTCAGCAGGGCCAGGCACCTTGAGTGCTGCACCGGGCCCAGCACAGCACTCTGAGGTAGGCTGGGACAGCACAGCCTCTCCAGCAGCAGCTGTTGGTGCAGCTGTGCTGACCCCCTTGGCTGCACCTTCATAACTGGTCACAACAGCAGCAGCAGGCTGAGGCAACTCCTGCCGCTGCTGCTGCTGCTGCTGCTTGTGCTGTGGCCCTGGCTGCTGCAGCTGCTGCTGTAGAGGCTGCTGTCCAGGCTTGTGTGGCACCTGCTGCTGCTGCTGCACCTCAGCTGGATGTGGCGCGTGCTCCACCTGCTGTGTGCCTGTGTCTGCGACCTGCTGCCCTGCTGCTGCTGGCTTGGTGCCGCTGTCAACCTCCATATCACAAGCAGCCTGGGCAGGCAGAGCTGCTGCAGGGGGTTTGACACCACAGCTACCAGCAGCAGCAACACCAGCACCACCACCACCGTGAGGAGCAGCAGCAGCAGCACCGCTGCCGGCCGCTGCTGCTGCCGCTGCTGCTGTTCCCAGCTGTGTGGGTCCTGCTGAGGCAGGCGTCCCTCCCAGTTTCACGTGCCCCCTCAGCTTCCTCTGCCTCTTCTTCTCACGCTGCTGCGCCGCCCTCTCCCGCGACTGCTGCCGCTTGCACTGCTTCCGCTGCTCCTCAGCTTCACTGCTCATCTGCAAGGTGGCCTGCTGCCCACCCCCACCCAGCCTTGCAAGTGCATGCTTCTTCTTCTGCTGCTGTGTTGGCAGGGTTTCGGGCAAGCCTTTGGTACCACTAGCATCACCTTACCAGCCACCGCCAGCAGCAGCAGCAGCAGCAGCAGCAGCAGCAGCAGCAGCAGCAGCAGCAGCAGCAGCAGCTTCGGCAACGTCCCAGCCCCCCAGACCGCCCTCTGTCAGCCAGGACATCAGCACAGCAGTCTGCTGCTGGTCCCTGGCAGCAGCAGGGTTTAGCAGCCCCGGGGGTGGCACTGCAGGGTTTAGCAGCTGCTCTACGAGCTGGTCATAGCGGTGTGCGAGTGTGTCTATGCGCCGCGCCATGGCTTTGTACTGCTGCACGTGTGCTGACGTGGACTGGGCTGCTGCTGCTTGGATGTCTGCGGCCGTTGTACCTGGCGGCATACAACACAAACTCACACACATATCATCAGCGTTGTACAGATACACATGTATCAGTTTGATTAGCACAGCACAGAATCGAAAGAGAAACAATGTTACTCCAGACGCTGCACCAGGTCCAGATTCACCAGGTTATTGTCTTGGATCTGTTCCCTGCCCACCTTGCAGTTGGGTCCTTGACAGAGGCATCCACACCTCTTGGCAACCAGAGGGCCCCATACTGCCACCACCACCTGCACCCAACTGCTGCTGCTGCTGAGGCAGGCTGACCCAATCCACAGCAGCAGCACAGCCTGCCCTGTACCTGCAGCACATCACACTGTTGCTGCTGCTGTTGCTGCTGCTGCTGTCACACCTGGTAAGGGGGACCTGCTCAGCCACAGCTGCACCACCACCACTACCCTGTGTAGTTGTGATCCCGTGCTGCTGCTGGCTCACACCCCGGCCCCCTGCTGCTGCTGCTGCTGCTGCCATGCTTGAGGCCTTGTGCAGCCAGTGCTGCACTGCCTTTGTAGCTTCAGCAACATCGGCTGCCCCCAGCTCCTGCAGAAGCTGCACACCCACAACCCCAATGCAAGGCTGCTGCTCCGCACACGCAGCATCCTTCTTCCCAGACACTGGTGGTACCAGGACTGCAACCCGTCCTGATCCTGCTGCTGGTGCGCTCCCAGCTGCTGCTGCTGCTGCTGCTGCAGGTGTTGATTCAGCACCTACCTCCAGGCCACGCAGCAGCTGCAGCAGCACCAGCCCACCTGGTTTGAGAGACACGTGGCGCCCACCTGCAACCACCTTGCTGCTGTCCTTGTCGATGTTGCCGCCTCCTGCTGCTGCTGACCCTGCTGCTGCAGACCCCAACACCACACCACCCAGCCCCAACACCCCCACAGTCCTGTCCTGCACGCTGCAGCCAGGGCCGTCACCCCCTTTGCTGCCGCCGTCACTGCTGTCGCCATTGCTGCCACAGCCGCCGCCGCTGTCGGCCACTGCTGCTGCAGCAAGGTCCTCCAGCAGGTCCAGCTGCTGCAGCAGCGCCACGTCAGCAGGGTTCAGGTCACCGTACCCAGCCGCCGCTGTTGCTGCTGCTGCTCCAGCCTGTGCCCGAGTCAACCTCCTGCTAGACACAGCAGCAGCCTGAGGGGCCAGCAGTGCCTTCTGTGCCTCAGTTGGCCGTGCCCAGTTCGCGCCGCCGCTTGCACCGCCACCTGCGGTACGGTCTGCGGTACAGCCGCCAAACACTGCGCCATGCAGCTTCTGGCAGCAGAGGGCCAGCTGATGGGTGTTGAGGGTGGGTTGGCCTGCCAGTAGGAACGCGGCAAGCAGCAATCTGCTGGCGACTGCTGTTGTCTGGCAGGAGGGGCAGCAGGAGGGCAGACCTTCTGCATGCCTAGCCTCCTCCTGCTGCTGCTGCTGGTGGTGGTTGTGGTGGGTCTGATGCTGAGGGTGGTACTGTCCTCGTCGTTGGTGCTGCTCTTTGCGTTGCTGGTTGGAGCTGTGGAGGTGCTGGTGCTTGGGCCCTTGCTGCTGCTGCTGCTGCCGAAGGCCCGACTTGGTGCTGTTGTTGGTGGGTGCAGGGTCCCTGATGGTGAGGTGTGACGTCTGCTGCTGCTGCCCAACCCCTGACAACTCCACATCAGTCATGTCCTCGTCTGGAAGGCCAGCATAGGGACAGCAGCACAAGCAGCACAAGCAGAGTACAATGATGTTTATGTCAGTGATAGCTTCATAGTCGCATGCATGGCTCACTGTTTCCTTCGCATACATGGCTGCTGTCCGTATAGGCAGTGGCCCAAGCCAACCAAAGGACTTGGGCACACCAGGCTTAGCAAACGTTACTGCTTGAAGGGTCGTGACAAGACAGGCAGCCCCGCATTATCCCACCCACCTGACTCCACCCACTCCACCCACCCCGATCCCACCCAACCTTCCCCCCACTTACCTGACTCTAAGCCGCAAGCCACGGCCAACACCTTCAGGAGCTCCCGGTCCCTGCCACCAGCAGCAGCAGCAGCAGCAGCAGCAGCGCCGCCACCAGCAGCAGCAGCAGCAGCAGCAGCGCCACCACTACCAGCAGCAGCAGCAGCAGTCCCTTCAGTAATCGCAGCAGCCCTGGCAGCCACAGCAGTAGTCCCCTCAGTGGTTACAGCAGCCCTGGCAGCCCCAGCAGCAGGTCCAGCAGCAGCAGGAGCTCCAGCAACAGCAGGAGGCCCACTCCCAGCAGCCGCAGCAGCAGCAGCAGCAGCAGCACCAGTGGGAGCAGCAGCACCAGCGGGAGCAGCAGCAGTGCCGGTACCAGGCCTGAGCAGCTGCAGACCTGCAGCAGAGGCCTTAGAAGCACCCACAGGCAGCTTCAGGATGATTCGAGGTTTGAGCGCGGCCCCGCCGCTGCTGCCGCCTGCAGCCTTGGCTGTCAAGAGGCCGCCGCGGCTGCCGGCCGCTGCTGTGCGTGCTGCACCGCCGCTGCTGCCAGCCATTGGCTTGCCTGCTAGGCCGCTGCTGCTGCCGGCCGCAGCCTTGCCTGTCAGCCCGCCGCTGCTGCCTCCTGCAGCCTTGCCCGCTGGACCGCTGCTGCCAGCAATACTGCCCGCTGCTGCTGCTCCCATGTTTGGCTTAAGTGGGGGATTGGCAGTGACGCCCGGATCACTTGCTGCTGCAGCACCATTATCACCATCGTCACCACTGGCAGTGGTGGGTAGCCTGCTCTTGGGCTTGTGCTGCTGCACCTGTTTCACCTGTTGAGCCTGTTGTGCTGGATGTTGTGGTGCCTGCTGCTGCTGCTCCTTGACCCTGCTCTGGCCAGCCTTTATTTTGTGCACAGGACCCTGCTGCTGCAGCCCAGCTGGCTGACCAGGTTTGCTCTGCTGTTGCCGCTGCTGCTGCTGCTGCTCTTGCTGCTGCTGCTCTTGCTGCTGCTGCTGCTGTTGCCGCTGCTGTTGCTGCCGTGCTAGGTCCTGCCTGTGCTGTTGCTGCGACAGTTCGATGGCCAGCTGGAGCTGCTCATCTTCAGACATGGCATCGTCCCCGTAGCTGTCACTGTCTGCATAGTTGACCCACACGGCCCACGTTGCTGCCCTGACGCCTGCTGCTGCACGGCGGTTGCGCCCCCGGGGCGTGCCGACATCCCCACCACCGCCATGCACACCAGGCGGGCCAGGACCATCACCGCCAGCAGTATCGGCAGCATCTGCACCACTGCCACGGCCACCATGACCACCACTCCTGCCAGCAGCAGCAGCAGCTGCTGCACCTCCACCGCTGCCACCGCCACCACCACCACCAGCAGCAGCAGTGCTAGCAAGGTGAGGCCCTTGTGTGCTTGTGAAGGTCCTGGTGGGGCTGAGTGCAGGTGGTATGCTGCTGCCACTGCTGCTGCTGAAAAGTGCATGGGTCCCCCTGCCACCTGTAGGGCCCTCCAGGCTGGACAAGCGCAGCAGCGACTCAAACTGTTGCTCAGTGAAGGAGTGCTTCCGTTGCTGCTGCAGCTGCTGCTGCTGCTGCTGAGTCTGCAGCCCTGCACTGCTGCCTGGCATCACAAGGTTTGACCGACCACCGCTGCGGCCATCCAGCATGCCAGCAGCAGCAGTTGTTGCAGCGGCAGCAGGGGAGGTGCGCAGGGTGGCATCTGGCCCACCCTTGTTGCCGGTCTGGCCCTCCTGCACCTTGACATCCCCAGCCTTTGACCTCCGCTGGACCTTCTTGGGCCTTGGTGACACTGGCGGGACCTCCTGCCCCTGCCCCTGCTGCTGCTGCTGCTGCTCGAGCAGCTCCTTGCGTTTTGCTTTGGGGTCGTACCCAAACACCTCCTGGGCTGTCCTGGCTGTCCTGGGCCCCTTGCGCTGCAGGGTGCTGGCAGGGCTTAGGGGCTCGTCATCATCCCCAAGCCCTGCATCAGTCATCATGACGTCAGGGATGATGTCATCAACGTCAAGGGGCCCGTCAACGTCGGTCAGCCCTAGGCCTGACAGGCTGGCGGCGCTGTCACCTCCTGCTGCTACTGCTGCTGCTGCTGCTGCGCTTTCCCTGCCTGGGTGTGCCTGCCTGTTGAGGGCCGCTGCAAGGCCTGCACCTGTGAGCAGGGGACAGCTGCCTTCCAGGTCCATGTTATCATGCTGCTGCTGCTGCTGTGCTTGCTGCAGTGTATGGGTGTGACGCTCTCGACCAGCAGAAGCAGCAGCATCGCCGATACTGCTTGATCTAGCAAGAGCACCAGGTGCTGCAAAGGGAATTGTCAGCCTGCCTGCGTGCCCAACAATGGGACCTGTCCCCTCAAACCCCCCCGCCTGCTGCTGCTGCTGCTGAGCGTAGCGCTGCTGAGCCTGCTGCTGGCGCAGCTGCAACAGCTGCCAACCGCCTGGCCCAAGATCCATACCGGACGTCAGCGGGCCAGATGATGTCATTCGCAGAACCTCTTGAATGGGGCCAGCGGTTGGGCCATACTGCTGCTGCTGCTGTTGTGCTGGCAGGCTGTTTACACTGCGCAGTGGAGGGATGCTTGAGCCTGTACCAGCGTACGCCCCTTGCTGCTGCTGCTGCTGCTGAATGGGGAGTGATTGCCGCCTGCCCTTCCCCTTAACACCCGCACACTTGCTGACTCGAACCTGCGGTTGGCTGACAACCGCTGGCGGTTGGTTGGTACCTGTCTGCCCGTTGGACTGCCAGCCCTCATTTGCACCCCTGGTAATAGTAGCAGCAGCAGTGCCACTGCTGCTGTCATATCCTGCCCTGCCGCCTGTTGCTGCTGCTGGTGCTGCCCTGCCGTCACGGCTGCCTGTCAGCAGCCTGCTGCCACCCCATCTCCGCACAGGTGCACTGATGAGCTCCAGTGCTGCCTCCTTCAACTCCCTGCTGTCCTGCCGTGACCTCAAGCTGCTGGGGAACAGAGGCTGTATGGCAGCAGCAGCGGCAGCCACGTCGGCCGCGGCTGCTGCGCTGGCCGCATCATAATCTGCAAAGGCTGGCTCTTCGGGCAGTATGGCTGGGTAACTTCGCTGCTGCTGCTGGTGCTGGTGCTGGTGCTGGTGCTGGTGCTGGTGCTGGTGCTGCTGGTGCAGCCACAGCTGTGCTGCGGCACGTAGGTCCTGCTGCTGCTGCTGTGTCAACTGCTGCTCGTGCTGCCTGTGGTGCTGCAGCATCATGAGTTGCTGCTGCTGTCTGTGGAAATCAGTTGGCCGCGAGCCAGTGCTGACCAAAGCCGTCCTCCCTGCTGCTGCTGCTGCTGCTGTTGTGGCAGTGACTGGGCTACTGAGGTGCAGTGGGGCACTGAACTGGTGGTTCAGTGGAGCACTGGACTTCCAGTGCTGATGGTGTGCATGTTCATGGCTGGCCATGGCATCCATGGCACTGTGCAGGTGTGCATGTGCATGTTCATGGAGTGCACTGTGTCCATGGTGCAGCACCTTGAACATGAGGTTGCCATGGCCTGATCGACCCAGGAACTGCACTTCATCCCCAACTGATGATGCATACTGATGCTGCAGCTGCTGCTGCTGAAAGTGTTGCTGTGAAGCGTACTGTAGGGACGCCTGCGGTCGTTCAAGCTGCTGCTGCTGCTGCTGCTGCCGTGCCACATGCTGTTCCACCGTGCTGCTTTCTGGCAGTGAGTCACCCTCCACAGCTGCAGTGTCAACAGCAGCGGCAGCATCCAAGGCTGTGCCAGACCCCGTCCTGGCAGCTGCTGCAGCAGTGCTTGCTGGTGCTGCCGGCATGTCTTGCGATGGTGCAGCCTCGCTTCCACCACTACCACCACCAGCAGCAGCAGCAGCAGCAGGCTGCAGCGAGTCCAGCACACGGGCATGGCTTTCAGGCAGGGTGGGTGTCAGGGATGCCTTGCGGTCCACCAACAGACCCTGCAGCAGCAGGGCACTTGCACGGGGGGCCAGGTGCTGTCTGCTGCTTGCCTCAACAGCAGCACTGCCGTGCTGCTGCTGCTGCTGCTGTATGGACAGTGCTGCAGGATCCTGGTCTGCTACCCCTGCTGCTGCTGCTGTTGCTGTGGGAGCATCGGCATTGAGTGTTTTGGCATGTTGCTGCTGCTGCTGCTGTGCTGCTGACTTGGGTGGCAGGTATGGTGGTAGGCTGTTGGTGGGTCCCTGTGGCTGCATTCCTGTAGGCAGCCAGCCACTGCTGCTACCCCCTGATGGCTGAGGCCGCAGGCTATGTTGGGGCTGCAGACCCTGCTGCTGCTGCTGCAGGGTCTGGGGTGCTGGTGGTGGTGGTGCTGGCTGCCCAGGCCCTGCTGCTGCTGCTGCTGCTGCTGCTGGTGTTGGCAGCATGCGCATCAGGTCTGAGGAAATCAGCCAGTTGGCGATCTCTGCTTGCGTGGCGCCATGTGTGGGGCGCCCCTCGAGTTTGCTTGCAGTTTTGGCGGGAGATGCGGCCGCCATGAACACAGCACGCACACTGGGGCTGAGGTCTGCTGAAGGGGCAGGTGTGAGGCGAGTGGCAGGTGGTGCACCATGAGAGGGGCTGGCTTGCTGGGATGCTGTGCGGGTGACGGCAGCAGCACCATCGCTGCCAGCAGCAGCAGCAGCAGCAGCAGCATCACCAGCACCTGCTGACTTGGCAAATGCAGCAAAGACACTCTGGTAAGGGCTGGCTGTGTAGGAAGTGGCCTGGTCATGCGTGGTGCCTTGATTGCCAGGCAGCACTCTTGCTGCTTCTGCTGTTGCGGCCGCTGCTGCTGCTGCGGGGGCGTCTTGTTGGAAGCACTCTTGTGGCTGCTGCTGTTGCTGCTGCTGCTCCTCCTGTTGCTGAGGGTATGGGGCTGGCTGTCCCAGTGTTGAAGACTTTGGGGTGGGAGGGAAGGTGCTGGCGGCAACCACGTCAGCAGTGGCGCCTGCTGTTGCTGTTGCTGCCGCCGCCGCCGCCTCTGACGCAAGTTTGCCAGAAGCCCTGAATGGTGGAGCTGCTGCTGCTGCTGCTGCATTGCTCTGCTGCTGCTCTGCAGCTGCACCTACTGTCAGGTCAGGTGACCCTGCTGCTGCCGCTGCTGCTGCAGGGGTGGCCAGGTCAGGCTGCACACAGGTAGTGCCTGTAGGTGCTGAAGTTGGTTGTTCAGGTGGCTTTGCACCGCCCTGGACACCAGGCATGTCAGCTTTCACGCCAGCTTTTGTCTCATCTTGCTGCTGCTGCTGTGGCTGCTGTTGTGGCTGCTG
>QAXK01002627.1:0-19151 GCA_004335735.1 Chlorella sp. KRBP | reverse complement strand
GGGGTGGGGGTGGGGGCGCCGCGATGGGGGCAGGTGGGGGAGGGGGCATCGCGACGGGAGCTGGTGGGGGCACGGGCACGGGAGAGGGAGGTGCCGGCGTGGACACCTTTGCAGCTGGCGGTGAGGGCGGTGGCGGCGGCGTTGCTACCTTGGCAGCGGGTGGTGAGGGCGGTGGTGGCGTGGCCTCGGCGGCTGCTGGAGGAGGTGGCACAGGCGCTGGTGGGGCTGCGATTGCTGGCGGTGCGGTTGCGACAGCTGCGGTTGGGGCGTCGATGATGTGCACGGCCTCCGGGGCAGCAACCGGCGCAGCCGCCTGGGGAGCAGCGGGAGCGGGTGACGAGCGCGTGGGGCTGGGCTGTGCCTGCTGCTGGCTCTGTGCGGCGGCGCCCACACTCTTGTCGCTGCCGGGCGTGACACGCGCTGGCGACGGTCCCTTGACTGGCGTGCCAGCCTTGGAGCCGCCCAGCGGTGGGGAGCCTTCGCTGCCTCTGGATTCCACCACGCGTGGAGGACCTCCCTTGCTGCTGCCTTGCGGGCTACGCACGACGACCACTGCTGCAGAAGGCGGAGCGGCCTCGCCATCGGACAGGAGAGGCTCGCTGCGCTCCCGCGCATTGCGCTCCTCCTTTGGACCCTTGAGAAGGCCGCAGCACCCTGCGAGTGTGCGCGCAAGGCGTGCTCACGAAGATCTCGCGCGACGTGTGTGCAGCGTGCAGCGTGCGGAGCGAATGGTGGGCAAGCGAGGCCTCACCTAGGACGTTGCCCATCGGACGTGTGTGTGCAGCTCCGTAAGCGTAGCTCTGCGATCTCGGCAGAGACGTTACCGGCCATGGAAGTGCCCTCACGAAGGAGCAAGCAGAGAGCGGCAGCGGGAGCGCAGAAGCGTGTGCATGTCCCAGCAGCGCCATGCCGGAGGCGACCTGCTCATCCTGCTGCTGGACGTGCCGCTGCTGGCGGAGACGGGGCCGTCTGCCGGAGCCGTGCAGGCCGCCTCAACACCAGGCAGCGCATGGGCGACTGCCCAGCAGAGCCAGCAGAGCACCAGCAGCCTCCTGGAACAGGTGATTGCGGATTCTCCGCGCGGTGAACGCACGCTGTGCACGCCGCCGGGGCCGACACCTGCTGCGAACGCTGCGCCACACTGCTGCGTGCTGCCAAGGTGCTCTACTTCATGTCGGCCTACATGATGATGTCGGACGACAACCGCATGGCCGTCTTTGGCCTGATGCCTCACTCCTGGTGCGCTGCGCTGCGATGTCTGCCCAACAGTTGGCGCACCTTGCGTGGCTGGCACCGCAGCCAGGACCCTGACCTCGTGCCGTGCTTTGCCGTGCCCTCGCAGCGAGCTGCTGTACTTGTCACCCACCGGCAGCGGCGCCCCGGACCCCAGCAGCACCGCGCAAACCTCGGACGCCCACAGCGGCAGCACCCACCCCACCAAGAGCGTGCACGCGCGCCTCATGGACCTTGTACACCAGCACTCCCACATGCTGCAGCTCCCGCCCAACAGCTCAGGTGCGCTCAGTTGTCCAGGAGCAAGCTGCACAATGAGCATTGCGGCAGCAGGCAGTGCCACCGACCACCCACACCAGCAGCGTGCACCTGGCAACAACTGAGCCCATATGTTAATCGCGCATATGGTAAACTAAACGTACCTTTTGCCCGCAGGCCAACAAGCCCAGCAGCCGCAGCCAGCGCGCCGCAGGACGCCCCTTGCCCTCAGCGCCGGCCTCTCCCGCGCCTTGTGCCTCATCCAGCGGCTCCACGGCAACGCCGCCAACGCCGCCAACGCCCTCTCCGACCTAGCTGGCGGCGGAGGTGCTGAGGCCAACGAGCACGTGGGCCCCTCCCCACACCTCGCAGGCGCGGGCGTGCGGGGCGGGCCGCGGCCGCGCATCCTGTGCCTGGTGGCGGCGCCTGACGCGCAACAGCAGTATGTGGCCACGATGAACACCATCTTTTCAGCGCAGCGGGCGGGCGTGGCCATTGACACGCTCATGGTGGGAGCGGCGGCGGGCGCCGGTGGAGGAGGGCAGTCGGTATACTTGCAGCAGGCGGCGCACTTGACGGGTGGGCTCTATGTGCAGGCCACAGCGCCGGGCGGCAAGGGCGCTGCGTCGCATGGAGGAGGAGGGGGGCTTGCTGGCCCGTCCATCCTGCAGCACCTGCTGTCGTGCATGGCGCCTGACTTGGCGACCCGCAGCATGATGCGCGTGCACCAGCCGCTGGGCGTGGACTTCAGGGCGTCGTGCTTCTGCCACAAGCGGCCGGTGGACGTGGGCAGCGTCTGCTCCGTGTGCCTGTCCATCTTTTGCGAGCCGCTGCCAGAGTGCCCCACGTGCGGCGTGCGGTTCCAGTCGGGCGCTGCTGCTGGGGGAAGTGGGGGCGGTGCGGGTGGCGGAGCGGGTGCTGCTGTCACCTGACGATTGCGATTGGACCGGACTTTCCGAGCTGTCCGATTTCGAGTCAAAGACGTACGGGACGCGGATGCGAGAGAAACGAGAAGGGAGAGAGGGCCTTTGACCCCACACGTTCGCAGCGTCGCATTCACGAGTAGCAAAAGGCTCGCTAATCGCGCGGTCCTCTTCGCGCGTGCGGCAAATGACAAGTTGACCGAAGAGCAACTCGCAGCAGGAAGGCGGTAAGCAGCAGCGAGAGCGGCAGCAGGATGCTGGCGGTGGAGGAGCTCACGGAGGGGCAGCGGGAGGAGATTGCCGACATGTTCCACCGCCTGGACCCCGGCAACGACGGTGCGTGGGTGCGCGCACACAGCCACACAGTGCAAGGCCGCTGCTACACGCACACCTGCTGGCGGTGCCAGTGCCACTATGCAGCAGGCCCCTGACGACCTGCGGCAGGGGTGCGCACGATGCGGCAACCGCCCCCAGCGGTAGCCGACGGCACAGCGTTGCCCTTGTATCACGCGTGTGCGTGCAGGCTGGGTGTGCAAGGACAAGCTGTGTGCCGCTCTTGGCCAGGCGTGCCGCACCCCACCCAGGTAGGCAGCACCTCTGCGCTCTGATGAGCGGCCGCACCAGGCCACCCACAGAGTGTGCTGCCGACCCACACCACGTATAGCCCCAGCCCCACCCTTCGCCCTGCCGCTGCCCCTTGTCGTTCACACAGCCCTGCGGCGGTGGCCCCCATCCTGCGCAAGATGGACCAGGGCGGCCGCCCGCGCATGGCGCCGGGGGGGCCGAATAGCGGCGGCGGCGGGCAGCACTGCGTGTCGGCGCACGACTTTGCCGAGTACGTGGCGCAGCGCATGCTGGACGCGGCGCGCGGCGGGGTGCGGTACGAGGAGCTGGCCCGGGGCGAGCAGGCGCAGCTAGTGACGGAGACGGTGAGAGGCCCACCTTGGTGGGGTGAATGTGTACGGCGGCCTGCAGGGGTGTGCGCCTGAGTGGGCACGCAGTCACCCGGGCTAGGCGGAACAGGTTGTACTCGCTGACAAACTCGGCACGCGTGTGCTTTTTTGTTTGTGCATGGACGCAAGCTGCACAGTGCTCATCAGCGTCCGTGCGCCGTGTGTTGCTCTGCTGCTCGTGGCGTGGTGCCCACGCAGGGCAGCCAGCTGTGGGACTTGCTGGTGCTCTTCCGGCGCAAGCAGATGATGACCGACTTTCAAAAGGTGGGCAGTCCGTGCGGAGGCTTGTGAAACTGCACACGACCACAGAAGGACTTCCTCGTGCATGATGCCATGCTGCGGCCCCGTGCCCACCTGTTAGTTGATTAGCATCCACGACACCGCTTTCCCTTTGCACTACCTTGCTGCGTTGCAGGGTGGGGAGGCGCGCAGCGTGCTGAGCAGCCTCTCCTTCCTGAGCCACGCCTCCCCGTTGCTCACGCACAGCAAGCACTCAGCGCGCTCCAGCCAGGCCGGTGCGCACCGCAGCAGCCAGGCCGGCGCGCACCGCAGCAGCCAAGGCGGGGCACTCGCCCGCACACCTGGGCACAGCCACGCCGGCAACCACCACCATCACCACCGCCCGCTGGAAACGCGCTCCAGCAACTCACGTCCACAGCACAGCGGCCGAGGTGCAGAGAGCAACCTCATGCCACGCAAGTCCTTGAGCCTGAGGGCGCGTGACCCTCACCATCACCACCCAGCCGGCACCACCTCCTCCTCCAACTCCATCCAGGCAGCCGTCGCTGCCGCCGGCCCCCTCCTCCCACACCACCACCAACACCAACACCACCAGGCGCAGCAGCAGCACAGCAACGACAGCCACCCACACAGCTCCACGCACACAGTTCCACCCGCCCAAGCGCATCATTACGCCGCCGTGCCCGCCCTCCCGCTCCCGGAGCTCAACCTCCGCCGCAAGTCCCTCATGGAGTCAGGGCTTGCGAACCTCCACCATGGCCCACCTGCCGAGAACGACCACGCTGCGGGACCACAAGCCACGCTGTACCCAGCGGCAGCACCCACAGCTGACCTCAACAGCCGTCTGTCCTTGTCCCTGCGGGCCACGTCAGCCGAGGGGCACGCTGCGGGCGAGATGCAGGCGGTACAGTCGCACCAGCATGTACAGCGGGCGGAGCGGTTGCTGCGGTACGGCCCCGACCAGGTGCAGGTGAGGCTTGGTGTACATCTCAAGTATTGGATGCCTTCCGCCTTGCTGGGGGCCACAGGCGTGTAGCAGATGTCCCGCAGCACCAGCGACACATGCCACACGTGCGATTGCTTCATGCACAAACGCAGGTTTACTCAGGCACAGGCGACCAGGAACGTGCCTCTGCTGCTGGGGACGAGGAGCTAGGACGGGCTGGTGCGGGCGGCAGGCAGCCGTGGCGGAGGCAAGCAGCCCAAGGAGGGGTGGCGTCGCCGTGGGACGTGGAGACGCTCACAGGAGAGCGGGACGGCAGTGGAGGCGGTGGGGTGGAGCGGGAGGGCAGCGGGGAGGGCAGCCTAGTGAGTGCGTTTGTGTCGTCACGGCTCGGCGGGCGCGGCAGCGGGCATGACAGCGACGAGGACGACGACCACGGGGTGCTTAGGCGCGCGGCGCAATCGTCCCCGATGTCCACATCCGGAGGCCTGCGGCTGCAGATTGCGAATCCAGCCGGGGAGGAGGAGGAGCTGCAGCAGCGGCAGGGCGGAGACGAGCAGCAGGGCCGGGTGACGGTGGCTTTGTCGCGCGACCCGCAACAGGTGGTGGTGCTGCAGCTGAGGAGCGGCGCCGCTGCTGCTGGAGCACCGAACGCACCAGATGCTGCGCTTGGTGGTGCACACACCATGGGGGCTTCAAATTCCTCTCGACAAGCACCTGCAGCATCAGCACCCACAGCACTAGGCGCATCAGCAGGCGTGACAACGCCTTACCTCCTCAGCCCCTTTGATCCGCCCACCGCCACACCGCACGGCCACGCCTGGCCTGCACACTCCCCACTCCCGCCTGCTCCCAGCCCCTCTGCACCACACGGCCCAGCGCTGCTGCAGCCCGCAACCCCTGGCATCGTGGCGACGGCTGTGCAGCAAGGCGAGGCCCCACTCATGCAAGCGGCGCTCCAGCAGGCGGTGCGCTTCGGCGCAGCCCTCGCCGCTGACCCCGACATGCTCAAAGCCCTCAACCTCAACCGTTACCTGCAGTCCCCAACCGGCAGCAAGCAGCGGCCCCGCACCCACCAGTCGGGCCCTGGAGGCGCCGGCTCACTCGCCTCACCTACCTCTCCGCTTCCGTGGAGCGCCCCCATGTCTGCAAGCCCTGCGGGGGCTTGGGCGGGTGGGCGGTCCAGCCCATGTGCTGCTCCGGGCAGGGACATGCAGTACCTCATGGGCGCCGTCACGCCGCTGTGGGCCCGCAAGCAGCAGCACCAGCGCCCAACCTCTGCAATGTCTCAGCCACAGGTGGGCAGCCTTGGCTGCAGCGCGGCCGCTCTGCGTCTCTCGACGTGCAGCCCTTCGCAAGCTACGGACCGCCTGCTGCTGCAAGTGCCCACGCCGCTCAAATGGCACGGCACTTGTCAGCCGGTGGGAGACCTGCTCAGTCCTCCCGGCGCTTCGTCTCCTGCGCCGGCGTGGTCGCCAGTCCCTTACGACACATCCGCATCATCGCCTTGCCATCCCGCCCCATCGCCCCACCTCGACAGCGACGTGACCGACGCCCCCGGCAAGAGCTGCCGCGACGCTGGCCTAGTGCCAAGCCTCCTGCTCGCGCAGGCGGGCGCCCTGGGTGGTGACGCCAGTGCTGAAGCGGTGGTCGCGTTGTCTCGAGCAGCGGCATCGCCTCTGCTCTCGCCCGATCCGCGGCTGTCGGCGCCAGTGGTCAAGCAGGTCGTGGGCGTTGTGGAGGCAGCACAGCAGCAGCAACACGAGCAGCAGCAGCAGGACGATGGCAGCGACACTGCGCGGCGGATCGACAAGGCCGGCTCCAGCCGATCCGCGTCCCGCCTCTACACCTCCCTCTCCATCCACGTCACGGACGCTGACCTCCCATCTCCCATACCCACCGCGGCGAAAAGCCGCGAGCACAGCAAGCACGACGGGCGGGGAGTCAACTCGCCGTCGGCAGTGCCGGCGGCTGCGGCACCGCTGCGTCGGCACCGCAAGAATGTTGTGGTGCTGGACGTGGCCATCCCGCTCGAGAGCGACCCCCTGCTCAGCAGCCTGCCTGCGTGGATTCGCCGCGAGCTGCAGCGAGAGTCCAACGATCGACAGCAGGAGTCCAGCCAGCAGCGCCCGGCATCGGATGGGGACACCATCTGTGTCCCAGCAGCTCCGAACCTCGCGCCGCAGGAGCCGATCCACTCGCAGTCCACCGTGTGGCCCGCGGCTGCTGACGGCCTGCAGGTCGCCGCAGGCGGCGCGCATGGCGAAGAGGACGAGTGCGACCGGGAGGTGGCGGCGCTGATGTTCCCGCATGCTGCGGCTTCGCCCTCCGCTGCCGCGCGCCAGCAGCCCTTGGTTGCCAGCTCCAACCACCAGGCTACCCCAGCAGTGGCGCAGCAATGGGCAAGGTCGCCAGGTGCTGGAGCAGGTGCCTCCAGCCCGCAGCAGCAGCAGCAGCGCGCGCGCACGGTGTGGACGCCGGACTACATCGGCGTCGGCAGCGGCAGCTGCGCGTCGCCCACGGCGCAGCGGCCGGGCTCGCCTGCAGTGCGCGTCAACCAGGCGACAATGCTGCGCATGCACCAGAAGCACGGTGGCGATGATGCATTGCTGGGCTCAGCGTCGCCCACGCCAAGCTCCCCTTACACCCCAGCAGCGGCGCGTGCGAGAGGAGCACAGCAGTGTTCATCTCCAGACTCTGGCTGCTTGTACCCGGACCGGCGCCTGCTTGCCAGCAGCAAGCTGGGCCTGGCTCAGGACGTGCTGCGCAGGCTGGAGCTGCTGCCACCCTGACTTGCTTCTCTGCCCAACCAGACCTCCCTGCTGGTGCCTTACATGTTTGTGCAAGTAGCCACCGTTTCCATATGTTGGCATGACACACCAAAGCAAGGCAGTACTCTGTTGATTGACAATGCGCTCAGCTAGCCTCCACCTAAAGCGTGGAGAGAGACGCATGGAACGGAAGAGTGCATTGCAGGCGAGTGCGCGCCGTTGGACTTTGCCCCGTGCAGACGTGCGGCACCAAAAGGGGAAGATGCACAGGCCAGTACCACACAACGCACGTTACCCAGCACCACACACAGCGTAGTGTGGCACAGCGCAAGCCGACAGGTCGCATGCGGGAAGGAAGAAGAATGTGGGAAAACAGTTTCCTCTTTCACACAGGCCTCTCGCTTGTGCCCAGGGTACAACGAGCATGCACAACCATATGTATGTATGCGCAGCGTCACAACGTGTCATAAGGACACCCCTCCCCACCGCCAGAATGCGGTATGCGTTCTTTAAACGAGTCGCTAGGCAGGGCTGCCACCGCCGTACGCACACAAGGCGGGGCGGTGTCAGCTGCACCCGAGGTGCATTGCGCCTCCCGCCCTGTGGGTGCCCGCCGCTGCAGCGCACACCGCCTCGACAGCAGTGCGGTCACACACAGACGCGCACGTTTTCGACGCGTGCCGCCCCCTCTGAAGACGCTTGGAAACAAGCTTTAAAAGGGACCATGGTCTATTAACGTGCAGCAGTGCGAGGTGGTGCCCCTTGCTGGGCGCGCCCCGCTGCAGCCGCCCCAGAGCTTGGGGCACCTGTCATCCTGCGGCCTTCCAAAATGCAGCGTTGAGCAAAAGAGCAGTACCCCCGTTGGCAGCGTGCCCTCACGCCCAGCAACGGGCGCGCTGGCCTTGCTGGGCAGGTGCCGCTGTGGTGTGCTTCTCTGAGGGTCGCCTGAGTAATGCCGGTAACACGGGGGTGCGGCACGGCAGGAGCAGTGCGGCACCAGACTGACTTGGCGCTTGGCTCTGCTTCCACACTCGTTCAAATGCACGTGGCTGCGGCAGCAACGGCAGCCAGCGATCACACACTGCGCTGGGCGCAGGCCATCCCCCTCCTCCCTCCCCGCACACCCAAATGTTACAGGGTCGCAAAGGCAAGGGCGCAACGCCCCGAGCTTACTAGGCAGGCCTTGCCAAAGGAAGAGGCAAGGAGGAGATGGCCGTAAGCAGCGTGCGCCACATGGTACCAGTGATGAGCAGTGGCTAGAGATCCACGGCTGCGGAGCAGGCGTGCACAGAGCTACGGAGGGTACATACGGTACACGGTGCGTGAAACACCACCAGCGTTGCGGGATGATGAGGTATGGCCTGGCCGTGGTGTTGTCCAGGCGTAGTGTGCTAGGCACGTGTGCTCATGATGCACGCAACAGTGCTTGCACAACAGGGCTGTTTTACGTGAAGATAGGATAGGAGGGCAGAAGAGAGAAGCTACTAGCAGCCGTGCAGGAGTGTGGTAGAGGACTACGCAGGGGGAGGAAGAAGGACTTGAAGTGCTGGACGTGATGGAATCAGCTGCTTCGTTGGCGTCTATCAGTACGTCACACCGCAGGTGCACACACACATCCATAGCTGCGCGAGATGAGGGGATGGCAGCAGGCAGCTCGCTTGCCAATCACTTGAGAGCCAGGCAAGCATCAACTTGAGCGTGCGGCCCCCGCCGTGAACAATCCTGTTCAGCGTGGGGGCCTCCACACGTACTACTCGATAGCCATCTCAGTGCGCACTTAGCCAAGGTGGCCCTGCCCAGGCTGCCCGAGGCGCCTTGTGCTTGCGCCACCGCGGGCCAATGCTAGGGCTAGTACGTGGCGCCAGACTCAACAGCTAGGCGGGAGGGCAGTAAGAGAGCCGTGCAGCAGGTATGACTTATGCGCAGGCGGTGCAGAGCGCATGCCGTGCGGCGGCAAGCAGCAACGGCTGCCACGCGCCAGTGCGTGGCGGCGCACTGCACACTGCGCTGGAGTCTCGCAGGCGCAAGCAGGACACAGGCAACGCCGTCGCCCTGCTGCCGTTCCTGCAGCCTCCGCCGTCGCTCTACCCACCGCCGTCACTGCAGCACTGGCAAGTCCTCCGACCCTCACCCTCATCCTGTCATCCCGCCACCCTCATCCTCATCCCCACCACTGCCGCTCTGGCAGGTCGTCCGACCCTCATGCTCATCCCGCTACTGCAGCCCTGGCCGTCACTGCAGCACTGGCAGGTCGTCCGACAGCAGCTCCATGAAGTTCTCCAACGACCCCGGCGCCCCGTTCCTAAACAAGTCATGCAAGGACGCCAGCTGCGAGTGGCTGCCCATGCTGACCTGTGCCGCCACCGCCGCCGCCGCCGCCGCCGCGCTGTTCGCCGGAGGGCCCCCGAGCCCATGCAACACATGGTTTCCTACGCCGCCGCCGCCACCGCCGCCACCCACGTTGCCTCCACCGCCGCCGCCGCCGCCACCGCCACCAATGCCGAGGTTGTTGTGGTAGTGTGGGTTGCCGCCGCTAGTGTGGTTGCTGGTGCCGCCGCCAGTGGCGGTGCCGCTGCCTGCGCCGCCGCTGCCGTGCGCGTTGCTGGCCATGGGGTCGCCATTGAGGGCTTGGCGGGAGACGGGCAGCATGGTGGCGCTGGGCGGGTCGTCAAGCACACCGTGGAGCAGCTCGCCTGCGTGGTGGAGGGACGCAGCCATGCATTGCCGCAAGAGAGGGGCAAGCACGTGTGGTGTGCAAGAACACGTGGTGCGCACAGTGTTGGCCTGCCGGTATGCAACAGGCAGAGCACTCATGCGGCGCGGCTGGTGCAGGCAGCCCTCTTGCCACTGCCAGCCATCGCCACATATCACAGCCTCAAGCAGTGTGCACAGCCCGCCTCGCCCTGCTCGCTCCTCGCACCTGTGGGGATGGTGAGGGAGCTGTTGCCGAACCCAGCCAGTCCGTTGCTAAAGGTGGTCTGCATCAGCGTGGGCAGCTGGTTGGCGCTGGCACCCGCCCCTAGTGCCAACTCATCCACCAACGACATGCCGGGCGCCACCGCCGCGTTGCCGCCTCCGCCGTACAGAAACTGCATCGGCTGCTGGTACAAGTGCTGCTGCTGCTGGCCCTGCTGCAGCTGCTGCTGCATGGGCCGCTGCTGCTGCTGCTGCTGCTGCTGCTGCAGCGCCAGGGCGTGCATGGCCACCGCCTGCTGCTGCATGGTGCCCGGCAAACCGCCCGGCAGGCCCGTCAACGAGTTGCCAAGCAGGCCCAGCGCCGCCGCCTGCTGCTGCATCAGCAGCTGCTGCTGTGCCGGCAGCGGCGGCGGGGAGGGCACACCCGCAAGCAACGCCGCCATGCCACCCTGTGGCAGCGCCGACAAGCCCGCAACACCCGGAAGCTGCTGCTGCTGCTGGCCCTGCTGCTGCTGCTGCGTCAGCGCCAGCAGCAGCGGGTGCAGCGGCACGCCGCCCACCGACCCCATCGCCTGCTGCTGCTGCTGCTGGGTGGTCTTTGGCGGCGCGGCGGGCGCCACGCCCTCTGTGGTACCTGTCGTGAGCAACGCGGCCAACAGCTTCTGCTGCTGCTCCAACTGCGCGGCACCGCCAGCCGCTGACCCTCCACTGCCCTTGCTGGCTGCAGACGAGGTGCCCGCTACCGCCACGGCCGCTGCTGCAGCTGCTGCGGCGGAGGCAGCTGCCGCGGCCGCCTTTGCATCCTGCGCTTGCCGCAGCTCCACCGCCTGCTGCTGCAGCTGCTGCTGCTTGAGCGGCCCGTCGCCGTTTGCGTTGCCGCCGCCGCCCTTGCCGTTGTAGCCCATTTGCGTGAGCGCCTTTGAGAGCTTGACGATTTGGCGGCGGGGCCAGCGCTTGATGCCGTGGCGGCGGCAGGCGCGCTTGAGGGTGGTGGCGCAGATGCCCAGGTTGGAGGCGGCCTCCTTGAGACCTAGGCCGAACTGGGCCTGCAGACACACATACATACACACGCAAGGCGTGCATCAAGCATGAGGGTGGTGGGGCAGATGCCCAGGTTTGAGACAGCCTCCTTGAGACCTTGGCCGAACTGGGCCTGCGGACGACGCTTGCAACATGTTCACGTGACACCTGGTGGGCTGCCTGCGTGTACCACTCACTCGCTGCCTGAGAACACCTGCTGCTTCTGCGAACTGCGGGTCATCCAACACGCCCAATGCATGCACCCGCTCAGCGCAAACACTCCGAGCCTCCCTCCCCAATACAGAAAACCTCGGAAGCAAGCCCCGCGCAATGCACACCTGCAGGTCCTGAAAGCGCAGCCGCTTTCCCGCGCCCCCCGCCACCCTGTTGTTGCCCCCGTCCTTCCCACCCTCCGAGTCGTCAGAATCCCCCTCCCCATCACTGCCCAAGTCGTCCTCCTCCCCTCCCGCACCCTCCCCACCCCCTCCTCCACCTGTGCCGCCCCCACTGTCCTCCCCCATACCCGCCCCAGCACCCGACGCCTGCCTGCCGGCGCCAGCCGGCCCGGAACCCCCTGAGGCTGCGGTGGAGTGAGCGCGCAGCAGCGGCAGCGCCGGCGGCGGGGGCATCATCGCGGCGGCTGCTGCCATGGCGTTGGCAAGGGCGGCAGGTGTTGTAGCGGAGGCGGCGCGAGGGTCGACCATGTTGCTGGCCGCCGCCGTCGCCGCCTGCTGCAGCGCCTGTGCCCGCGCCCGCGGGGGGCCAGACTGTGCCGGCGCCGCGCCTGCAAACGCAGCTGCGCCTGTGGTGGCGAGGGGAGGCGGTGGGTTGCTGTTGGCTGTAGCCAAGCGAGGTGCCCCGGGCTGGGTGGCGTCGGCGGCAGCGCTGGGCTGGGCGGGTTGTTGCTGCGGTGCAGCGTTGGTTGCGCTGGCGTCGGCCGAGCCGCTGATGAGGGCTTTGAGCGAGTGGATCATGCTAGGGTGTAGGCCGTTGCTGACGATGAAGCTCATGAGCTGCTGCATCTGCGCGTCATCCTGCCCCTGCCCCTGCTGCTGCTGCTGCTGCGGTTGCTGCGTGAACGCGCCGGCGCCGCCACCGCCGCCGCTGCCAGCGTGTGCAGACATGGGGCTGTGGTTGTTGGTGTTGTTGGTGTTGTTGTTGGTGCTGTTGTTGTTGAGGTGGCTGGTGCTCTGCCTCACCACCTGCATGTTGGTGTCCTGCGTCCCCCCTGGCTGGTCAGGCGTGCCATACTGGCCCTGCGTGGCGGCGCTGGTCAGCGTGCCGTCGGCAGCAGCATGGTTGCCTAGCGTGGTGCCGGGCCTGCCGCTGCCGCCGTTGCCTGATGAGGCCGTGCGGGCCTGGGGCTCCCCGGCCTCCTGGCCGGCAGGAGCAGCAGCGTGCCTGTGCTGCTGCTGCTGCTGGTCTGCTGCGGCGCTGCCGTTGGGAGCCCCCAGCCATGCAGGCGCTGCGCCCTCGTGCGCACCCGCCGCCGCCGCTGCGCGCACACGATGCATTCAGGCACGAGTAACGCAGCACAGCAACCGGTTGAGCCCTGGCTATTTCTGTGCGTGCCACATCATGCCCCTTACGAGCCCAGCAATGCAAGTCCCGCTGTGCACACGAGGCGTGAGCGCAGGCACGCGCCTGCTGCTGCTTCTGCTGCCGCCGCCTTGCCCGAGAGGTTGGGATCAGACGCCAGGTCCATCGCGCCGCCTGCGTCCTGCTGTTCCCTGCCCTCATCCTCCTGCTCCTTGCGCTGCTGCTGCTGCGGCTGTGGTTGCGCCCCAGGCGCGCCGCCGCCTGCAGCGGGCAGGCCGAGCTTGCCTGCAGCTGCGCCCCTTGCTGGCTCTCCCGCGGGCCGGGTGACTGTGAGGTCCAGGTGCATGGGCCACTGGCTCAGGCCACCTTTAGGGCTTGCGTCGGTGGTGTGGACGGTGCCGAGCGACACGGCCTGCGGCGTGATCACCGCCGCAAAGGCAGAGCAGCGTGATCACTCCGCCAGGTGGACGTGCGCATGCGGAAGGAGGAAAGCGTGTTGCGCACCTGAAGGCACTCTGAGAGCCACTGCATGAGCGAGGGAAAGACCACGTCCGTGTCGCTCTGCACCAGCTCAAACACGCCCAGCGGCCGGTCCCGGGGCCCGCTGGCCTCAAACAGCGGCACCATAAGGGCAGAGTGCACGCGGCAGCGCTGCGCCTCGCTCACGCGGAGGTACACCTGCCGGTCGTACTTTTGCACGTTGTTGCTCATCTCGGGCTGCGCGTGATGTGGCGGCACGGCAAGGGTGAGGGAGAGCGCCAGGAGCCTGCCGCCGGCGCCGCTAGCATGCAGCATATGCGCACCTCCATGGTGCTGTAGACGCGTCCGATAGCGCCCATGAGCGCTGGCCGCGCCTGGTCGGTGGAGAAGCGGTAGCGCACCGACACACAGCGGAACAAGGCCAGCAGGTCGCCCACGCCAACCACCGCAAACGGAAGCCCCTGCAAGCAGTCCAGGAGCGTGCAGTGGTCCTTAGTGCTTCTGCTCAGCGGACGTGCTCCTCCGGACGGCCCAGCGGCACGTCCAGCGCGGCACAACCACGGTGATCACGCTGCAGATGCTGCATCGCCCTCCGCTGCTGGCTGCTGCCTTCTCCCCGCTCGCGCGCTGTGTGGAGGCTCGCGATGCGATGCGGGAAGGTTTGGGTTCCCCACCTGCGCGCTGAGCACCATGGTGCCGTCCGCGCACTGCTCGGGCATCCAGACCTGCAGCACACAAACCAATGCACGGCGTGCGTCGAGCGCCAGGGCAGCGGCAGCGCCGGAGCGCCACGCGATGAAGTCCTTCCGCAGGCTTCCACGAGCGATGCAGCCCCTCCCGCACCACACGCTGGGAAGCAGCACGCGCGCACACCCCACCACGCTCCATCTGCGTCGCTCGCCCCTCTCGCGCCGGGGAGAGGAAGCGGAACAACCCCAAGAGAAGCTCCTCACCTGCACCAGCGCGCCGGACCTCGCCGTGGCCGTCAGGTGCGCAGAGAACTCGAGGATGGCCTTCTGGAGGCGCTGCTTGAGCGACATGTGCTCGGGGGGAGGAGCGCCCAGCGACGCCATCGGAGGCGCCATAGTCGCGCCTCACAGGCTGCACGAGCTCCTGCGACTGCTGCACGAGGAAGCGAACCGCTGCCGAGTCCCTCTCTTGAGCCGACAATCGCGCTGCTTCCGGCCGGTCTGACGGTCTTCGAAGATGTCCACATGGGATCATTGCCACCGAGGCAGGAGAAGCAGAAGCCTTCAGCGCGCACCACTTGCATGAGAGAGAGAGTGGCATCAGCGCCCGGGTGCTCCGCCCACAGGCAGCGTGCCACCCGTCGTAGTACTACACGATATCATCATCGGAGCGGCGGACGCACCACAACCAAAACAGAGCGTCATGATGGGCATCGGCTGGTGCCCACACACTGGGGTCGTGGGCCACCAGGGCAACAATAGGGGGAAGAAGCCACACACACCAGCACCGCGCGCCAACGCAAGGAGGCTCGTCTCTGCGTCGCCGCAAAGGGGGTCGTCAGGAAGTCGGAGCAGCGGCAAACGGCCATATTTAAGGTTTTCTGAGGTGGTTGGCATTGCGGGCAGCAGGTAGCCTGGCAGCACGTCAAGTAGTACGAGCAATGTTGCTGTGGGTCAGAAGGCACAGCACGGTTGGCCAGTGCCAGTGTCAACACCAGCAGGCACGCTGTCTGCGGCAGGTCAGTAGCATTGTCACAAATGCACACACGGGCACACTGCCCGACTGCCCTGCCCACCAAACGGAGTGATGAGTGCAAGAGGATTGAGAAGCGGCAAAGCAGCAGCTGCGGCAGCCCACTCTCTCTGTGCATACAGCCCACAGCCCCGCTCGTCCCGCAAACCAGCGGCAGGCGCTCTCACGCATTGGCACCGTCAGCGCTGAACCTCCCCCACAAGTCCGCTTGTGGGGTCCCCGAAGAGGAAGCCAAGCCCAGCGCGCGACTCCTCAGTGCCAGTCACATCCGTCCCCGCTCACTGACTGATGCTGGCCTGGCTCGCAGCCCTGGCCAGCTCCGGTCAGCACCACTCCCAAGACGCAAACTCGCTGGGTCACAAGAGCACACAACAGACTAGGAGAGACGTAATACAGACGCACACACACAGACTGTTTGCGGTGCGCAGAGGTTTAAAAAAAGTGGCAGCGCTGCCACGGTACTAGTGACGACGCACACGGAGCGGGAAACGTCACGCCCAAGGGAGACAGGAGGAGGAGGACCCCGCATCACCGCCATCTACACCGCCTTGCTGGCTCCTGCTGAGCTTGCAGGCCCGCCACTGGCCTGCCTGGCGGCCAGCAGACGCCGGTGCCGCGCCCACCACGCCTGCCGCGCCCGCTTGCGGATCATCTGCAGCACGGCCAGCTTGCGGCGCATGGCCATGCGCCTCCGCTGCTCCTGCCGCCGCTGCTCCTGCCGCGGGGTGCTGGCAGGAGCCGGCTTGGGCTGCGGCGGCACGGGCGCAGGCGCCACCACGGCCCTCCTGGCCTCGAGCTGCTCCGCCGCCACCGCCTGCTGCTGCTGCTGCTCCTGCTGCAGCACCATGCTCCGCAGCTGCTGCAGGCTGTCGGCGTACACCTGCCGCAGGCACGGCCAAAAGTGCCGCTGCACGTGCAGCGCCGCCAGCACGCCCATGGCGCCGGCGCGGCTGGGCACGGTGGGCCCGGGCAGTGGTGCCGGCGCCTGGCCCAGCAGCACGCGCAGGCAGGCCTCGGTGGAGCGCGCCGTGGCCGACAGGTTGTAGCCACCCTCAAGCAGCATCACCAGCGGTCCCAGCGACTTGAGCGCCGCCGTCATGTGGCCGAAGCACTCGGGCGTCAGCCGGCACCCGCCAATGGGGTCCCCGTCCGCGGCGTCAAAGCCGGCGGAGGCGATGACCAGGTCGGGCCGGTAGGCGCGCGCCACAGGCATGAGCACGCGGTCAAAGGCCAGCATGTAGTCGGCGTTGCGCAGGCCGCCGCCGTTCCACGCCACGTTGACCGAGTAGCCCGTGCCGGCGCCCGAGCCGACTTCGTCGGGCGCGCCCGTGCCCGGGTAGAACTGGCCACTGCGATTATGACAACACAGCACGGAGCAGCAGCAGCACAGTTAGTGCCTGCTGCAACTTGTGACGGACATGCAACGCCGTGCAAGATACAGCGGGAGCGAGGCCAGCAGCCGCGCAACGTGCACCTCACTCACTGCCGCCTGCGGACGCGTGCCCAACGTGGCAATCACGACTACTCACTTGTCCCAGCGGTGCAGCGACATGTACATGACGGACGGGTCCGCCTCAAAAATGTGCTGCGTGCCGTTGCCGTGGTGCACGTCAAAGTCCAGGATGAGCACGCGCCGCGCCCCCGCCGCCTGCGCCGCGCGCGCCGCCACGCCGGCGTTGTTGAAGAAGCAGAAGCCCATGGCCAGGCTGCTCTCGGCGTGGTGGCCCGGCGGCCGGATGATGGCGGCGCCGTGCGCAGCCTCGCCGCGCGCCACCGCCGCCGCCACCTGCGCCGCGCCGCCCGCCGCCAGCCGCGCACACAGGTAGGTGTGGCGATTGATGTAGGTGTCTGGCGTGAGCAGGCCCAGTGGGTACGAGGGCGGCGGAGGGAGGCCCGTGGCCATGGCCTTGACAAACTCCATCAGGTCGGGCGTGTGCACGGCCGCCAGCTGCTCGAGGGTGGCCTCGCGGCACTCCATGCGCTCGCACTGGCCTGCGCAGTGCGGGAAGGGTGCAGGGGGAACAACGTCAGATGAAGGCGTTCCGTGTGGCCAGAAAAGATGCACCTGCAGATAATCCTTCCTCTTAAACATGCTACTGCGTGCTTCAAGCGCAGCCTTGCTCCAAAGCAGCATCTACTCACTTGCAAGGCCGCTGGCCAGCAGCCGCGCCATGACGGCACGCACACGGTCCGGCCTCTCTGGGTGCGGCTGCGTGGCGCCCTCCTCGTGCTGCTCCATGCGCTCGTCATACACCAGCGCCACCTTGCCGGACGGTGCCGCCGCCGCCGCGTTGCTGCTGCTG
The DNA here is from genome assembly GCA_004335735.1 of Chlorella sp. KRBP. Taxonomy (NCBI): domain Eukaryota; kingdom Viridiplantae; phylum Chlorophyta; class Trebouxiophyceae; order Chlorellales; family Chlorellaceae; genus Chlorella; species Chlorella sp. KRBP. The sequence goes on along the minus strand of QAXK01002627.1, from coordinate 1,850 downwards.
GCCGCCGCTGCGCTGCCGCACTGCGAGGCTGACAGGCCTGACGAGGCGGTGAGCGAGGACGGCGGCGCCAGCAGGCCGCGCGTGGCCAGCAGCTCGTGCTGCTGCACGTGCGCCGGGCGGCTGTCAAAGAGCCCCTCGTCGTCGGCGGCGTGGTGCCCGCACATGGCGCACCACTGCTCCGCCCGCAGCGTGCTGGTGCAGTTGCGGCAAAAGGACATCATGAGCCCCTCCAGCCCCACCTCGTCGTCGGCGCTGGCGGGCACCGTGCCGTTGCTGCCGCTGCCGCCGCAGCGCGGGTCCAGCGGCTTGTCGTCGCCGCTCTCATGCTCCTCGTTGTCCTCGTCGCCGTCAAGCTGCTCAGAGCTCGCCTGCATGCTGATCTCGCCTCCGTCGCCGTCCTCAGCGTCCTCCTCATCTCCCAGCTCAGAGTCTGACCACTGCTGGCCCCGCACTGCTCCTGCTGCTGCTGCTGGTGGGGCGGGAGGGACTGGGGCGGCCATCACCGCGTCACCCTCGCTCCAGGCCTGCTCATCGCACTCCTCCTCCTCCTCTTCAGCATCACTGTGATCATCCTCGTCGCACTGCATCACACTGGCGCCGCCCAGCTGCTGCTGCTGCTGCTCGTCGCCCTGGTCAGATTCGTCGTCATCGTCGCCGTCGTGCTGGGGTAATGGGTGCGGAACCTGCAGCGGCGCGTCGCACACCACCACGCTGACCGCAGCCACGACGCTGCCCACGACCTGCTGCTGCTGCTGCGCCAGGGCGGCGGCGGCGTCAAGCCCGGACTGCAGCTCGCTGGGCGACAGCAGCGCTGGCTTGATGTCCTGCAGCGGCTGCATGACGTCCCGCATGGGCGAGGCTTTGGCGTGGTGGCTGCAGGTGGAGAGGCCGCGGCGCCTGCTGGACGCCATGCCGCCCATGGCCTGCTGCTGGGACTGGTCGGGGCAGGCGGCGTGCTGCTTGTCCTGCGGGTGGAGGTGGTGTCCGCGGGGCTTGCTGCGGGGTGAGCGCTGGCCGCCGCTGTCCAGTTCAGCGGGCGCCCTTGGGTCAACGCCGATGCGTGGCTGCTGCTGCCACACCGAGTCCAGCGGGATGCTGCTGCAGCCGCTGCTGCGCGCCGCCGCTCCGTGGTGAGGCTGCTCTTGCTGCTGCAGGTGCACCGAGGCATCGAGGGAGCACGTGGACGTGGTGGTGGTGGAGTCCTCCTCAACGCTGGTGGTGGTGGTGGCTGCTGCTGCTGGCGCTGCGACCTCCACCATGACGGTGCGGGAGCTGGTGCGCACGGCGGCGGGCGCCACGGACGCGTCGCTGCTGATGAGCGCGGGCGTCATGGTTATAACGTGTTGTCTTGAATACACTGTCCTGGGGCGTCTGCTGTGGCTGAAGTTGCTGCTGCGAGACGTGGCCCTTCGGCGACAGAGATTGCGTCTCCCTCAAGCGCGAGGGGACGCGCCGCGAAGCGATGCCATGGCGGCGAGCGGACGCGGAGCGCCTGCAGGTCAAGCGCTCCGCCTGCTGGCAAGCCGGGTGCGCCGATAGGCCTGCGGGCAGGGACGCGGGCATTTTGGCGCCATCGCGTTGCGCGTCGTCTGGAGTCCTCCTCGGCTCGCGGGGCGCGAGTCGAAACCTTTCCCCCAGGCGGCCCTCGCGACGCGCAAGGGCGACTCGAGGACTTCCCTGCGTCTCAGCCGCGCGTTCGGCGGGGCCCCATGCGCTCTCGCTGCTCCTACAGGGTGCGGTACTCCGCGCGATCGAGGAGCCTCCAACAAGAAGCGCGCCCCACGGCAGGCCTCACCAGCGCGTCAGGCGAGGCAAACACAGTAGCAGCCGGCCTTGAGGTGGCAAGCCGC
>QAXK01002624.1:0-17051 GCA_004335735.1 Chlorella sp. KRBP | reverse complement strand
ACATCACCACACACACATAAGCACAGCTACATGACCACAAAGCAGGTGCCATACCTCAACTCTCAACACACAGCACCGAGATGGGCTGTGCAACTGGTAGCAGGCAGCTGCCTTTGACAGTAGATGCACCCACAGTATGGACCCTGCCATCTGATCAGCGTGCAGGCAACATGATGGCATGTTGATGGCTGGACGGCATACGTAAGAAAGCCCCCCCTGCAGCCAAGCAAAGCATAACAACCGCCGTTGCATTGCAACATGGCCGAGGCAGGCCACAACTAGTGCCAGCATTGACCATCAATCGGCCACACGCAGGCTGGTCCATCCACAACACATGATCACTGGCGCAGGCACCCCTCAACCCCCTGCATTGCCAACTACAGGCTGCACGTGTGCGGTGACACTGCTGGCAGCTCGCTCGCCAGTGAGCGGCTGCTGCACCCCATTGCGTGCCTTGTTGCCTGCATATGCCTGCTGCAGCACTTGCAGGACCTTGGGGTCCCTTGCTAAGCTCTGGTATGCGGTCTGGCCATCAACACCTGCTTTCAGTATGTGCTGTTGCAACCACGGCTGCGAGCGCCCCGGCACAAACAGGTCTATCCGCTTCTGCACAATCTCATCTGCAGGCGTCGCTGCTGTGCCTGAGCTGCCCTTGCCAGCACCTTGCACCTGCTGTTTGCTGCCCTGCTGCTGTTGCTGCAGCCGCTGTATTTTCGCCCAGGGCGTGAGCTGGGCTCGGCCTGGTGGTGGTGGCGCGCTGTGACCCAGCAACGTCCCAACCATGGGCCGGCGCTCGAGCCAGAACAGCAGTGCCTTGCTGTCGTTTGCTTCCAGCATGACTGTGGGGATATCAGGCGAGCGCCCACTGCCGTCATCAGACATTGTGAGCAGCTGGCCAGGGGCCTCGTCGTTGAGCATGACCAGCCCCAGGGCCCCGGCCCTGTGGGCAGTCATAGCCTTCTCCAGAAAGCTGCAGCCGCCCCGCTTCACCACAGCAATGCTGCCCCGCAGCATGTGGCTGTTGTGGAGCCTGTTGCAGGCTCTTGGAGGGTCCACCAGCACCAGGGGAGCTGTAATGGGCAGCAGCGCAGAGGCTGGGGTACCTGCAGCGAGCGCAGACCTCGCTGCTGCTGCAGTCACTGCAAAGCTGCAGCACGGGTGGCTGCTGTCGAAGAAGTAGGGCTGTGGCAGCCAGTATGCAACATAGGTGCTTGGGTCGTACCCCAAGCAGTTGCCCAGCAAAACGGGGGTGATGCTGTAGGGAATACTGCTCCCAGCATCATCAGTGCTGGCGCTGGGCACTGAGGTCTGTTGCTGCTGCTGCCGTTGCTGCTGCTGCTGCTGTTGCCGTTGTCGTGCCCTCACTTTGTCACACGTCATGCTGGTCGGGCTCATCAACAGCCAGGGGTCTTCCCGTATCTGCTGGTGCTGCAGATACATCAGGAGGCCCTGCATCCAGGGGTCAAGCTTCTGCTGAATGCTTCTGCTGCTGCTGCGTGCAGCGGCACTGCTGAAGTCTGGGCGCCAGTAGGGGTTGACTGTGATGCGTGAGGGGCACTGTGGCAGCAGCAGCAGGTCTGGCGGCGACGCCAGCATTGCTGCTACACACTTGTCTGGCAGCAGCGGCAGGTCTGGGCCGAACCCTGCCAGTGCCGCTGCAGCGTGTAGTGTGCTGAGGCCCCCGTCTTCTGTCTGCAGGGCCACTAACAATGCTGGCGCTGCTGACGGCAGTGCATTTGCCTTGAGGCCTGACAGCTGCATGATGACTGCATTCTGGGGCAGCAGGCTGGTGGTGTCCAGTGCTGTGACAGGGCGCAGCACCTCACACTCCACCTGCCGCCGAGTCAGCCTCAACAGGCACAGCGCCTGTGCCAGCACCACCACACCCTGGGAAGAGGGCAGGGCCTCAATGTCTGTGGACAGAGGGGTGTTCGACAGCGCAGACACGCGCGCTGCTGACACTGCTGCGGCACGTGCGCCTCTGCTGCTTGCACTGCCGCCAGCTGCCTTCCTGTTCTTGCTGCTGGTACTGCTGCTGCTGCTGCTGCTGAGTGGACTGTGGAAGCTCTTCTGTCCAAAGTTGAAGCGCGCCAGTTGTGCAGCAATGGGGTCCTCTGGCATCGCTGTGAGTGCCTGGGTGGTCTTGATGCAGGCCACACAACGGCGGTACCTGGTGGTGCATGGCAGGAAGCATGGCAGGAAGCATGTACATGCTGTGTGTGACGTGGCTTTGGCAGTGGGGACGTAGAAACATGCATCCACTCATACCTTATCCAAGGATGGGTACCAGTGCTGATCCAGGCTGATGAGCCACATGTCCTGCCTTGCACTGCCAACGGTGCCCACATATGCTTGAAGCTGCAGGCTGCTGCGTGATCTGCACCATGACCTGTGATTTCCTTGGGAGGAGCACACTGTTTGTCGCCCCCAAAAGGATGCATACACCAGAAGCAAACGAGCATCTGTATTCTGCACAGCCACAGGGTTACACCCACCTGATGCGCCTGCTGGCCCTCACATCCAGCGGCAGCAGGGGCAGTGCCTGGTGCAGCCTCAGCTGCACTGCTGCCTCCTCCTGGGGGCCACGCGCCTGGCACAGCGCCCTGCAGTTTCCTGGCAGGGACGCTACACCCTGCTCACCCACCAGGCTGAGCTCATGCAGGGCGCTCTCATCCTCAAGAATATCCCCAAAGTCTGTCAACCCGGCAATGCTGCTCTCTGGCGCTGCACAACGGCTGGTGTTGCTGCTGCTGTTGAGGCAAGCTGCCCGGTGCTCTTGGGCTTGTTTGTATGCAAGTCGTGCGCGTTCTTGATGGTGTAGCAGCAGCACCTGTGAAACAACAGGCAGGCAGATACACCCCATAATGACGGGCATGAGATAGTTGCAGCACAATATGCCTCGACAAGACCTGGCAGATGCACTTGCCTGGCACACACACTCAGCAGCATTGCCCAAGGTTGAACGTGAACATAGCATGAACATAGCACAACCTGTGCTGCCCTCAACTGCCACACAGGGCAATCTTGTCATCCCAGTGTAGACCAGAGACCACACCGGCAAGCCTGGTTGATGTGTGGGCCCACAACACACCCAACACAAGACTATGTACACAGTCCAGACCCCCACATTCTGGGGTTCAGGGTGGATGACTTCAGATCACCGGCACCCACCTCCAGGTGGTCCTCCTCCTCCACATGTGCATCCACTGGGTTGCTGTAGCTGGGCATGATGTGGCCCTCCGTGCTCAGCACATAGTAGTCCAGCAGTGCCCCGCTGTCAACAAAGCTCAGGTATAGGTACTTCACAGTCTGCAGGCAAGGCAGCGGCAGCAAGCAGGAGGCTCTTGGTGGTGATCCATGCAACTGGTGGCCGTGATGGCTACAAGAAGGCTGCACAACCATGACGTGGGCGTAATGGCACACCAGGCTACACGAGGCAACAACTCCACCAGCACTTGGCCGTATCAGTTGACACACTACGGAACGCACAACCGACAAATCGAGTGTGTGCAGACCTCTTCCATGCTGTGAGCTCACCTCTGAAAGGAAGTAGCTTTCCATCAGGTCGGTATGGACACCTGCGGGACAAGGCACGTGAAAAAGGCGCCATGCATCAGGAACGGCATGCATGGGGCTGTGTGTGCGGTGCTGGGTGCAGTGCACTCATCGCACCAAGGCACATAGTGCACATCTGCAAGCCTGGCAGGCAGAGCTGAGACATGAATAAGTGACACCCGGCTGCAGGCACCAGGCTTTGCAACAAGTATCTGAGGCACCCGTTGTTCACGCATGCTGCCGACATGGTCCACATGCACATGAATTTACTACATGAAGAAAGAATATTCGAACTATTGCAATTAATGCAATGCTGAGCAACGCACCAGTTTTGACGTCAGAGATGGGTGCATACCCACACCCCACCCAGCTGTGGTTGAGCACCTGCAGCATGTTGGCCGCCAAGCCCCTGTACTGACCAGTCGGGTCACCTGCAGCAGCAGCAGCAGCAGCCGCAACCAAAATTGCAAGTCAGCTGAGTGGAACTTGAAGAGGCTTTGACAGCAGGGTACGCACACCTTTGGCCGCACAGCAGGACCTTATGAAAAACACAGCAGTAATGGGGACATGTCAACATCACACCACACCACTCGGCCCCACATATACCGCTGGCACACTGTAATCCTCTGCAATCTGTATACCATGTCACCCTGAGTAGCCGTCACAGCATGTACGCCTGTTGCCACACTGCATGCCCTGCCACACCCCAACCTGCCTTGACGCACCAGTGAGTGCTGCCAGGTACCAGGTCGACTCGATGTGCTCAGGGCGCAGGTTGTAGCCAGGGTCCTCAGGGTGCACCGCACTCAGATCAACACCAAACACCTCGGGCAGCCTGCACAGCACATCACAGCACATCACAGCACATCACATCACAGCGCAGCACATCACAGCACATCACAGCACATCACAGCACAGCGCAGCACACATCAGGTAACTGGGGCACTCATGCGCGGCAGGCCTACACAGCATGCATGCCACCCATGCGCAAGGAGCGAGGAGCGTCAAGCAACAATCAAAAACGCGCGGCACCACACTAAGTACAAGTGCAAAATTACTGTCAACGCCTGCACTATGCACAAAGGGACCCCTGAGTGCAGCCTCACCATCCCCAGGTGGCCCAAGCTGATGTGAAGTTGTTGTGCAGCGCCCGCGCGTCATCAGACTGACCTGCACAGGCACACAGAGCAACAGTGACAACATGCACTTGTGACCTGTAGGTGAAGCTCTGGTCCCACTGCGCTATGGGCCTTTTCACAAGGCCCCACTGGCACCGAAAGCAGCAATTGCTCAAGCAATTGACCATACAGGCGATCAACCATACTATGCCCACTGCATACAAGAACACACCATTGCCCAGCAAAATGGCATACATTTCAGCCGCATCCCCACCTGCCAGTGCCTGCATGGCTGGCCAGAAGGCACCCAGGCTGGACACCCAGGGCTTCAGCAGCCGGCCACTGTCCATGTGCACATCCAGCAGGAAGGCACTGCCAAACTTGCCTGACGCCTGCAGCGGCGCACCACCACCAGGCAGCTGCAAGCAGCAGGCCGGCAGGAGACAAGCAGTGATGAGGCAGTACTTGTTTGTTTACAAGTCAGAATGGTGCTCCAAGCAGGAGCAATGGTGCAGAGAATTGCTAAGAGGTCGCGCCAGCGCCCTGTTGACACCCCACAACCCACCTTCATGTGTTTCATGGTTGCCGCATACAGCTCGATGAACATGTCCAGGTACTGCCGGTCACCAAACATCAGGTACGCCTGCAGGGCACAGCAGAGCGCAGCATGGTGAGCGAAAAATGTGTAGCCGGCTGGTTGACGTGCACGCCTTTGTGACCAATGCCAGTGCTCACCTTGATGTGAGACGCCAACAGAGAGTACTGTACACAGCATGCGTCTCAAATACACACCCTCTGAAGCATACACCAGTACATGCCTGCTGCTGCATGTCCAGTCCCTCACAGCTGACCCCGCATTGCCCACCTTGAGCAGGTATTCATAGTAGCTGTCACTGCCTGGCCCTATGGTGCTCCCTAGGTGGCTCCAGGTGTTGGCGCCAACATGGAAGCTGCTGCCCACCAAGCCCAGCGGGGAGCGGCGCTCATACAGGACTGCAGCTGCATGGTGGGCTGCACGCATGTACCTGGGACACCAGCAGAGCAGCAGCACGCAGGTTCAGTGAGTGGTGCCACACTGTGGCGGTGGTGATGCTTGCGCCGTGCTGCAGGTGGAAACGACGTGACAGCAGTCCACACAGCTTACAGCATACAGTAATGAAGCAAAACCTTCCACTCACTTGACACTCCCTGTGAGCTTGGACAGGAGGCCAAACTCCAGCAGCAAAGTGCCAGCACAGGCGGTGCAGGAGATGTTCTCACCAGCAACAATGCCCTGATGGGCAGACAGCAGCAGCAGCAACCGCAGCAGCACAGTCAGGGTCGAGACACACATGCAGTTTGGGCTGGTGCCAGAGGTCTCCAGGCCCCACTACATGCACGCAAAGGAGTGACTGCACACGGGGATGCGGACACACCTGACTGTGCCACGAGGCTCAGCACAAGCTTGCTGTGCATCAAACCAGTCAGCACGTATCCTCACTGTGTTGCATGCCCGCACACTCAGATCCAACCTTCATGGAGCCCGGCACCGCCCCTCAGCACCACTCCACGCCCTACACCCACCTTCTGCAGGTGCACATGCCCGCCAGGCAGCCCACTGGGTGTGTCAAAGGCGGCCATCAGCCTGTCCCCCAGGTCCTGCGCCTCCCTCAGCAGCAGGCCATCATAGCCAGGCACCAGGCCAGGGTCCTCATGCAGCAGCACATGACCCGACAGCAGACCGCCCAGCACACGGATGGTGGTCTCAAACACATGCACCTGCAAGGCATGCATACAGTGTTAGCGCTGAGCTGAGCAACCTGCAAGGGGCGCGGCTGGCCACTGCCACGCTTCAATCACTCGGGCCTTCGACAACACACCATCTGCGGACGACACTCGCGAATCCACTGCCATTATCGTGGCCGGCTGCCGCCACTGGTGTCATGCGGTTGCAGCATGTGGTGGCGATGCATCACAGGAGTTGCCCCCACCTTTGCATCCTTGTCAAAGTTAAGTGTTTTCTTGAGGTGCTGCACAGCCTCCTGCAGGTCAGACCGCCTGCAATGCAACAGGACAGCATGGCGTGATGGGCATTGGATGACGAAGATATTCTGTGTGCCAGTGCAGCACACAGCATATCACAGCGGCTTGTTCACGACTCCTGCTTGGTGAGAGGCGTCACAACCATTGTACGCCTTGTATATATAACTCAATGAGCTGCTAAAAACTGTGCAACAGCAGCACAGGGATGCACACACTGCCTGAGACTGCCAGATGTGAGCATGCAGGCAGCACACAAGGCCCCCTGTAACCCACTGCCTCACCTGTTCATGAGTGCCAGTGTGTCCAAGCTGTCCACCAGGGTGAGCGCCAGGCCCCCTTGCCAGTTTTGGCCACGACACGTCAATGGCATCAGGTTGTCCTGATGACAAGAACAATAGCAAGAAGACAACACACGCAACAGCAGCACAACTGCTACCTTGACCACCTGTGGTGTTGTACTAAGATGCACGTCAGTAGCGCACAGGTGCTGCATAGTGCTGGAATTGCCCTACTCCCCCGCCGTACTGCTGCTGGTAGACCAGTGACCTGTTTCTATAGGCATTTTCAATAGCTGCTGCTGCTGCTACTGCTGCTTCTGCTGCTCACCAACCAGAGGGCTCCCGCCAGCAGCACTGATGCATGTTGCAGCTGCCTGTGCACAGTCCACATCTCAGGCCCACAACCCCCTTGCCAGGACACCCACCATAGGGAAGGCGTGCTTCATGTAGCTGCTGAAGCCGTGGTCAAACATGTTCCATGCTGTGTGCCTCAAGGATTCCAACTGCGAGGGCTCAAACAGCTTCTGCTTTCGCCACACTGCCTTCACACGGTCAAGACGGTCCTGCAGCGTGAGTTGTGGAGCAGCAGCAGCAGCAGCAGCAGCAATTGCAGCCACAGCTCAGGAAAAACCTCAGCCCAGTCCATCTTAGTCCAGCCCAGCCCAGCCCAGCCCATTGATATATATAGACAAGCACTCGTGGATGCAATCAGTGTACGTCAGCTAAGGCAGCTAATGCCCTGGGTTCACTCGAGTCCTGTCGATTGGGAATGCACCACACATCGGAAACCAAGGCAACTCACCCTCTGACCCACACTGGGGGATGTCTGCTCATGGGCTGATGCTTCACACTGACCTTCTGCTGTCAAGCTGTGGCTGTGAACTGGCACCAACAGCAGCAACAGCAAGGCCCAGCCCAAGAGCCACCCATGTGACTTCATAAGCCACATTTATGAACCCAATGCACTGCTAAGCCATTGCAGGGCTCCAAACCACCACAGCTGGCCTAGCCCAGGGAGTGCAGTGAACTTGCTGCTGGGGGGTGGGTCCGTCAGGTGATGCACAACCAAAGACTGCTCGCGCGACGCCTAAATACAGGGGCGATGTCAACGAGACGATCCAGCACGGAGCAGGCTGACAAAGGTACTCAGTCCATCCACAACTGCACAGCAGTTGTAACCAACGTTGTGTACTTGTGTTCAGCTAGTACCACAGCTCCCCACTGGGCAGCAGCGAAGCGCTACAAGTGTTTATAAGGCAACGTCAAGCTGGTTTGATGCACATGCCGACATGCCTGCGAGGTTCACCCAACAGAACCAATCACACAGCCTTTGTTTGCGACAGCTGAGCTCTCTTTGCACAGGACAAGACGCTGAGTTGAGAAAGGTTAGCATGAACACGTATATGGTGTTATGAGTGCATCAGACGCTCGCAGTCTGGCGCACGGCTACCTGGTCATGACAAACCATGACAACTCGTTGAACTGCCCCGCAGAACTTGCTTCTGCGACAACGTTTGACATTAAATCACCATGATTCCCAAGCCCGTATATAATCTAGCTTATGGTCTGTTACAGACAGACGATAGCACATAAAGGTGACAAGAACAATGGACAGGGAGCCCATCTACTGCGCTGAACAGGTTTGTAAGACGGTCTAGCAGATATAAGTCACCGCTTGATAAGAAATTTGTCAGTCCCAGTCCATCTGTACCTGTACCTGCTGCAAACGAACCCAAGGCATTTGGCAGCAGTCAAACAGTGAACAGCTGCTGAACACTTTAAGCTGCCTGGTTTATCCCTACAGATTGAGGTCCATCCAGACTTAGCAGATGTGTTGAAGGCTTATGCCAAGGCAGTCATCAGGCAGCAGCCCAAGGACATCCTGGAGTTTTCCGCAAAGTGAGCAGCAGGCCCCTGGGACCGCTTCTGGCTCGCCCGACGTAGCAGCAATGTGTGTCAAGCTTTGATGGTGAACTCAGCTGCAGCCTATGAACTAATTCGTGCGTCGTTGATGTCTCAGCGTGGTGATGCCTGTTTCTGCACGTCCTCATGCTGCCACAGGTATTTTGCTGAACTAGCTGACAAGGGCCCCAGCACACCCGCAGCTGCACCACACAGCAGCAGGGCCTCGGCTGTTGCAGGAAGTTAGCAGAGGCATGGACAGAGCCATGGGTCCAATTGGTTGAGCAAACTGTAACATACACCAGGCAACTGAGGCTCTGCATTATGCACAACATGATGCAGACCTGCAGCTGTGACAGACTAGCACTTGGTCCTGCATGGTGAACCAGCTGACTCTCAACCGGCATGTTGACAGTTACATAGACCTACACAGCAGTGGTGTGCAAGCCATCACTGAGGCAGGGCGATAAATGACAGACATTTGCGCGGGGTGATGGGCTGCTGCTGCTGCCTGCAGCAGCTTGCCCTGTTGCGAGACAGCTGACAGCTTTCCATGAGCCTGGCAGTTCCTTACAGCCACCAGACGTGCATACAGCACATACTTGCTGCATGTGCGTGCATATGGAAAGCGATCTTCGCATCATGACCTTGAGTGCCATGCTTTGCTGGGACGCACAGGCAGCTGCATGAGCGACACACAGCGCCACTGCAAGTATAGACAGGGGGTTGCATGCACACACCTGCACGGCTTGCCACCTAACGGGCTGCCCAGTAAGCCTCATCGACTAGCAATGCACCAGCAGCTGCTGCAGCGCCAACAGCAGTGCAAGACAAAACACAGCTGCAGGGGCAGCTGTCAACATACTGCATACTCGGGGTTTTAGCCCCATCCAGTGGAGTCGATTGACCACACCAGCAGTCGATTGACCACACCAGCAGCAACCCTGAACGATACACCCACACCTCAGGGAGCTGAGCAAGGGCACACGACAGGAAGTTCCCAAGGCCCGATGCAACACCAGGTTACGGTTCAATATGGTGTCTTGACTGCTGTGCCTCACACCTTGCGCATCAGCAGGTACACCTTGCTGTCCACCTCAAGCACGTTGAGCTTGGCAGGGTCGCCCGTCAGCTTCATCAGCAGGCCGCCAAACGACACAAACACAGACACTTTGACACCTGCCTCCTTGTTGCCTGCCTCGGCCTGGTACTTGTACACCAGCCCGTACATGACGTACTCGTAGGCATCCAGCAGGGACTCCTTGCGGCTGATGCTGGGGAAGTTCTGCGCACAGGGCAGGGCAGAGCAGGGCGGGGGCCGCAGGTTGCCTTGTTGGTGAGCGATGTAGGTACACAGTGCGCGGCACACACAGAGATGGTATAAAAAATAACTGCAAGTGTTGTCACGTTTCCGCCAGCACGACTCAGGGGACTGCCACATGAGCCTGAGTGAACTCAGCTTTGACAGCAGGCTGATGCTCATAGCACACACGACCCACTGCGAGATGGAGGTTGAGCATTGGTGATGTGTTGATGGTTAGTGCTGGTGGTCATCATCATCCTGATGCTGCGTGCGCTGACACACCCTGAACACACCCCCACCATGTCTGCCCGCACCCTACCTCATCATACATGCCAGTCTCGGGCGTGCCATCAGTGTAGATGGTGCGCGCCAACATCAGGTTGAACTTGTCACCAACCTGCGAGACACAGCGCAGCAGAGCACAATCCAGTGCAGCACGTGTGATGCCGCAGCATGCCTGGCCTGCTTCTGCTTGCCACCAGCAGCATCTGACACGACAGGCGTGGCTGGTCAAGCTGACAATACCTTGAAGCTTGAACTGCTGCAAGTGTCCCAACAGCATGGCACACTTTGTGCGGTCGCACAACCTGGCACATCCAGCTACATCCAGCAACTAAATGCAGCTGCTGCATTCGCTGCTGTAAAGGCAGTGCCAGCCAATCACCCACCTTGAGTGGGTATATGTCGATGTTGATGTCGATGGTGAGGTCAAACTCATAGAGTTCACTGCGGCACACAAACCGGGACACTGCACAGCACAGCACAACATAGCACGCACGGTGGATCAAAAGCAGCGTATGAAACAGCTTCACTGTGTCGGGTGATGCCACCATGTGTCACACGAGCGTGTGCAGACTTCCCGCTACCGCTGCTAGCCTTGCAGCGGGCAGCCACTCTGCTGCTGCTGTTGCTGCAACAACATCAACAGCAACTGCTGCTCCTTGCACTTCACTGCAGCCAACCCTTGAGACAATGGGTCACTGAGTGGTGCCAAACAGCATGGCCTGCTGCAGGTGCAGCTGCTGCTTGACTTCAGGCTGGGTGCTGGGGAGCTGGCATGCCGCAGGACTGCACTTGCTATGCACAGTTGTTGAAGTGGGCTCGTGCTGCTGAACATCCTTGACATCATCGAGCACTGCTTCATGTCATGTGTTGCCACCAGCAGATCTGTCTTGCATAGTTGGCATTGTTCACAACATATGTTGTTCCTGTTGCTGCCTTTCCTGCTGTGAGCACTGCTAGTGCTGCTGCTGTGCAGCTGGTGAGCTCTGCCCTCCTGCTGCTGGCCATGGCCCCTTCCCCTTGTTCCCACCTCTATCGAATTTCTTGCCATCGGGGTCCTTTTTCGTAACCTCAAACACGTCGTCTAGTATAGAATAGTCTGCTGACATGGCTGCTGCTACCGCTGCTCCAAGCCTCCTGCAGCTGCTGCAAGGCTCTGCACTGCTTGGCGGCCACTGCTGCTGACAGTATAAAAGCTGTGTACTCTCTCAGCAGCAACAATTCAACAGTAACGGCTGCCAGGTGCTTTGTAAACAGCCACAGCAGGAGCTATGCCTTCACGGTGGTCTGCACAGTGTGGGGTATCGGGTGTGCTGCTGCTGCTCTGCTGCTGCGGCTGCTGCCACCAGTGACGGTTCAGAGACAGCAATTGCTGTAAGAATGGATAAACAACGGGACTCAGTGCCGTGACCAGCACGGTTCAGAACAGCGGATACCAAGTGTGTGCCTGCTGCTGTAGTTGCTGCCTGCTGAATATGATCTGATGTCAAAAGCGGTCGAAACAAAGCACACGCAAACACTATGACAATAGTAACACCCACCGGACGGGTGACGGTCCGCGCTGACAGGAGCAGCCAAGCACGGCATGATCTAGCTGCATTAGTCACCCACAGTTTGACGGACGCAAGTTGCATCAGCTCTGGACACGGACATCGAAAGAGCTAGATGCACGCATGAAATATTTTGAGCGATGCGCTGGATGTCTGCTGATTTCCAGTATAGTTCCCAGCAGGTGCTGTGCAAGCCAAGGGCTTCTCACCCAACTCCAAGCTGCCCAGCCTTGTCAAGCTGTGCACCTGAGGGGGTAGTGCGATGCAGGCGATAACGAGATAGAGCTTACAAGGTTTGGTGCTGATGCAGCTGCTGTTGATGCAAACAACTGGCCATGTGGATCTTTGCTGGTGTTGCTTTCCACCATGACTGGCAGGTGGACTGTTTGGGCGGAGGACTCGTCAGCTGTTCGCCATCAGACACCTGTTCGTGCTATCTGAGCTTCAAGAACTGTACCAATTGGACATTCTTTCTTTCCACTACTGCCTGCCATACCGAAATGACAACAGCGGCCATCAGCTGTCCTGGCTGCTGGCCACAACAAAGGCAGTGCCTTTACTGTGCTTTACTTTGCAGGTTGTGTGGCAGGACACAACAAACACAGCCACACGACAGCAGCAGTAGAGTTCCTAAGAACTTGCAATAGTGACTTGTATTTCTTTCAGTCACACAAGGCGACCATGAACAACTCCATGCTGTCCAGGATGGCCTGCCACAGCGCCACCTACACAAGCTGCTCTGCCTCATCATGTTTCCCTGCAGACTGCTGCCAGCTGATGTTCTTTCCAAGCTTTCACGCGTGCAATCTCAGCCCGCAACTCCGCCAGCTGGCATCAGCCTCCTGGATTGACGCAGGCTCCCAGCCAGGGGCACCACCATCCGCAGTCGCATCTACACCAGGTCCCGCATACATGCCAGCAGCGCCCACGCCTCCACCTGTCCCAGCAGCGCTACCGCGTGCAGCAGCTGGGAAGGGGCTACGCCCAGTAATGGGTGCATGTGGCTCTGCACGCCTTGCTGCTACTGCGGGGCCAGCTTGTCCCGGCAAACCAGCAGCAGCTGCCACCGTGGTTGCTGTCACCATGGGTGCTGCAGAGCCTCCTGGCGCATCCATGCGCTGCAGGTGTGCTGACCGCTGCTGGTGTTGCTGTCGGTTGTTGCGCGGTTCAGGTGTGCGTGCTGCTCCTGCTTGTGTCACTCCTGCACCTGCTGCTGCATTGCTGGCCCATCTACTGAAGTCGATGCATGGGTGTGGCTGGGGATGGTGCCGGTGCTGTTGGCTGAGTGGCGCTCATGCCACTCTGCCATCAAGTCATCCAGTGGCTCCAGCATCAGCTTCTTGAGGTCTGCGAGACGCGCTGGGTTGTAACCTGACAGCTTCAGCACAGGGTCACGTGGGTCCAGCACTGCAGCCATGAGCTCTGCAATTCAAGGCAGACATGTCAGCAGCTGCTGCTCAGCACATATAGCCTGCTTCAAAAGATGTGTGGATATGCAGGCTGAGCCAGACGATCTCTATTGCACACAGTACATGTGTATGCCTTGTTGTGTCGCGCACACCGGCAAGTGAGAAAGCTCCATCCATGCATGGCGGCAAAGGACCAGGGAACACCCACTAGCCTGCCTCTGTGCGGCTAGCCCACATCATGATGATGCTGTGATAGGCGGCAAAAGCGGTGCGTCCACCCCAGCTTACCCTCAGCCTTTTTAGGAAAGGCATGTCCCGTGTCCTCGCAGTACTGCATGTAGGCTCGGCCCGCTGTGTCCATCATTGAAGGCAGCCAAATGCCGCTCTCTGCAAACACGCAGACGGAGGAGACGCAGTGGCAGAGGCACTCAGCACCCTGCAGCTGTTCACAGCTACATCACAGGCCGGGTGCCGTAATATGATGACTCCGAGTCTCCATCCAATGGATATGCTGTGAAATACATTCCATGCTTTGAGAGCCGGTCAAGGTCACACTGCCCCGGGCCTGCAGCCAAGTTCAGCACGTACCTCTCTTGACATCAAAAAATGGCTTCTTGGACTTGTCCATTCGCCCTGTCTGCATGTCTGCTGCTGCCGTTGGTGTTGCATTGGCTGCTGCTGCCCCCGCAGCAGCTGCTGCTGCTGCTCTCCGCTGACGCTGCCGCTGCGGTGCAACCAAAGCCTCTGTCATGGATAGCTCGACACTGCGGCCAGGGGCACTTGGCACGACTTGGCTGGCGCAGGCGTCAGCTGTAGCACCACTGTGGGCACGCCTTGTGCCTGGTGCTGAAGGTGCAGCTGCTGGTTCTGGGGACGCCTTGGGGCGCTTGCGCACAGGCTCACTGCCAGGCTCGGCACGGGAGGCGTTTGAAGGTTTGTTGCCTTTCAGGAAGGCACCTGCAGGCCACAGATGCAGCACCAGGCATTGTGTGATACATCCATGCCTTGTGATTCTGGGGAAGAGCTGAGCATGTATGCGGATGTGCACATGTCTCTCTCTCTCTCTCAGCTTGTCCATGCGTGCATTTGTGCTGAGCCTAACTTCTTGAACTCAGCCAATATACCACTCAAAAAGTGCCGAGGTGAGAAGCCGTTGTGCAACAACACGGCATGGCATTGTTATGCTCTTGAGAACACACTGCAGGCAAGTCCTGTACAGCTGTTGCACTCCCAGTGACATAAGGTCTCACCGTCTGGGTCATGGTGTGAGCGCTTCACTGCTGCTCTGCGCGCAAGCAGTGGCTTGGCCTGCGAACCTGCCAACTGGGGTGGGGAGGGACCTGCTGCAGCCATTGCGATGGCATCAGGTTTGCCCTGCCTCAGCACACCTGATGCAGGAACTGCTGGCACTGGCATGTGACCAGCTACGTCACCCAACAGCTGAGCTGCAAACTCATCAAGATCCTGCACGACCTGGGCTGCAAACTCGTCAGGGTCCTCAACAGACTGCAGGAAGCGCACTGCATGCGCCAGTGTTCTGTAATAGTCGTTCTGGCCAAACACCCTCACTTTGATTGTGATGCCTGCACAACAGAACAGACATAAGATTGCAGGTGAGTTGGTTGTCAACCAAGCATACATTGGGGGTTGAGTCCTGTCATCGCATGCAAGCAGAGCTGGGTGCACTCAGTCTTGAAGCACTTGAAGTGTCTTGAAGTCATGTTGTGCTTGGACCACACTAGCATCATGCTGGTCAGTGACAACGCAGTGCCATGCTACCACTCTGTGTAAAAGCCAACATGCAGCACACCCGCCCAGGCTCTTACGTTTCCTGCCAGTGTATGTGCTCTGCTCCTTGCGCAATGAAGCAGCCATCACCAGGCTCCACTGGCCTGCAGTGAGGCGATCAGGCGCAAAGCGCACTAAAACCGCCAGCATGTCGGCCCACCGCTTGTCGCCTGTGTGCAGTTTCCAGCGTTGTCCAGCGTTGTCCATTCCTCCAGTGGGGTGGCCATCTGCACGGTTGCAAAGTGTGCCTTCAGCATTTGTGCAGCCAACCGCAAGCACATACCAACTGGCAGGTGCACTGGCAGGTGCACGGGACATGAACGACAAAACTTTGAAACACGCTATGAAGAAGTCTGATGATGAAGTATCAAGTATACAGGCTGTTCCAGGCTGGACACCCACTTGACAAGCTGCTGTTTATGTCTGGTTCGTTTCACTGCTGCCTGGAAGGATTGCTGCTCTCTGCTGTCAACACACGGGCCTAATTAACAACCATCGCGCCCTTATCAGGGCAACACATCTTTTGCTTGCCTTTTTGTTGCCACGGACAGCGCACAGGACTTACAAAGGGTCTGCCAGCACGGGTTGAGCTGCTTGCTGCTGCTGCAGGCGCAGCTGCCTATAGGCTGGCTCAACCCAGGTGACAAGCGACTCGTTCA
The DNA here is from genome assembly GCA_004335735.1 of Chlorella sp. KRBP. Taxonomy (NCBI): domain Eukaryota; kingdom Viridiplantae; phylum Chlorophyta; class Trebouxiophyceae; order Chlorellales; family Chlorellaceae; genus Chlorella; species Chlorella sp. KRBP. Next base: position 1,185 of record QAXK01002624.1, on the reverse strand, counting down.
AGTGAATGTATGACTGTTTAACTTATCTTGCAGGCCATTCAACGAGTGTAACCACTCCTGAACCTTGGCCCCGCCTGTCGTGCAGGGAGGTGTCTTTGTGTAGACCGATGATTCCGCGGGGGCTTACACACTTCATCTCTCGCTTACGTATATTGGAGCAAGAAACCAGCATCGCTTGTTACGAAGAACGGTTGTGTACTGCCTGTCTTGTCCCTCAAGGCTCAACTACCCTGGCACTTGCCAAGTCTGGTCCTGGAGGCAACGCCTTGATCCTTGTTGCTATTGAAGGTGTAAGCTGATGTTTGATGAATTCATGCTGAGCATAGCTCCTGCGACTTGGCTCCAATGCTGAGCCACCTTGGAGCCACCAACCCCCAGCACTCACGTGACCCCCAGCAATCACTGTTCAAGGTAGTGCAGATGCAACCAAGTCTTGATCCATAACCATATGCCCAGATCTCAATCCAATCCCTCCCCTCCCCAGGGCATGGTGTGGCATTCTGTGCAGCTGCAACACTGGCACACACTTTCTCAACAGTGACTGCTGTGATGCGTAACCCTTACGAGGCTCATCCATTGCTGACAAGGCAGCTGCACGACGCCTAACCAACCCATCCACAACGCCTGCGTACTGTCACTTGGCAGAATCATTTAGTGACCGGCAAGCGCACAGTGAGGCTGGTCGCATGCAGAGGTGCACCCTGCTTGCCGCAACATCGTAGGTTGCTGACATGCCTAAACACACATTGATGCAGAGCCTGCTGCAGGCATGCACTCACGTAGTCAATGTTGGCAAGAGTCCAGGCATGCCACGATCCGAGCAGCCACCTGCCTGACTGATGCTGTATCTGGAGCAGAGTGCAGCTACCAAAAAAATAGTGCTGCCGGAAACGAGAAGTGCACAGCAAGGCCCCATTCTCCTTGGCATGCGACTTCTGCTTCAGGTATGGTCACGCCAGGTCATTGTCAACATGACCGCAGTGCTGGCTGCTGGCTGAGCTGCTGGCATTGCTTCAGTCTCAGGGGTCCTTGAGTGTCCCTATACAGTAGTCCTTGATCAATTCATGCACTGTGGGAGGATGCTGGGGTCCATGGAAGCCTTCGGTAGCATCACCACCTGCAGCACCAGCAGCAGCAAGTTGCACATTAGTGCGCATCGCACCGTTGAAGCACGCAGCCGCCTCA
>QAXK01002623.1:0-13580 GCA_004335735.1 Chlorella sp. KRBP | reverse complement strand
TGCTGCAGCCGTCACAAACATCGCCAGGCAGATTTCACGCCAGTCTGCTGGCTGCACGGCGCACGGCCTGAATTCAGTTGGTGCTTGTCGTCGTGTCTGGTGCCTGTTGGTTGTGTGCTTCGCTCTGGAGCATGAAGCAGAAGCCTCTATTGCTGCTTGCCACTATGGACCCTAACCTGTACGCAAAACCCTAACCGCATGCAAGCGCCGCAGGTGTTTCGCGCCGTGGACCGCACCTCTGAGGACCTGCCCGTGCTCCTCTCGCGCACGGCCGGCACCACGGCCTGGCTGTCCCTGCGGCCAAGCCTGCTGGCGGCAGGCCTGCTGGCAGCCCTGAGGAACATCAAGGGCATCCTGCCCGTGTGGCCCACCACACTGCAGGTGCGGCTAGGTTAGGGTTTATTAGAGGGAGGTGGGCCACCACTGGGTCCCTCCACTGTGTCAACCGCCCAATGAGGAGGGGATCTTTGATGCTTGCTCTCCTGCTGTGGCGCACCAACCAGCGCATGCTTTGCGTGCTGTGCGCCCCATGCACGCAGGCCCTGACAGGGCTTTCCCTGGAGGAGGGCGAACTGCCGGTCGCCATGGCCCAGGTGGAGGCAGCGCTGCAGTAGCAGCACCGCTGGCAGCAGCAGCCCTGCGACTCGCGCATGGGGCTGGCTGGAGCCAAGCCCTAGGGCGTGATTTGCGCTTCACCAACTGCTCCCTGGGCCGGATGTAGATGGGGCTACATATGAAAGGAGTCACGGGCTGCCTAGCCCAGCTCAACCACCGGGCGTTTGAGATGCAACGGGTACAGGCACTGCGGAGGGCGTGCATTCCAGCGCGATGCTGTATGCAGCCAAATGCAGCCTAGGGGACGGTAGCAGTAGGGTGCGGCGGGCACTGGTGAACACTGCCACTGTTCCTCTCGGACTCCAGACCCTTCCCATGCTGGCCTTTCAGCACAGCCCTCATTACCCTGCTGACAGCGTGCCCCGCGCACCAACTGCGCGCACCAACTGGGCTCAGCAGGGCGCGCATACCCTAACTTGGGGCGTATGGGGCGTACGGGCATGGGCCATAGGGCTCAGCGGGGCGCGCAGACCCTAACTTGGGGTTTGGGGCTTTCGGGTACGGTGCCTACGGGTGGCGCGGGGCGAGGCAGGGCAGGGCACACACAGACCTTTGCTTCTCGCTTCTCAAAGTGTGTCAGGAGCTCCGGGCGCGGTGCGGTACTAGCGTGAGGCATCCATTACAGCCGGGTTTGCCGCTGCGGTCGCGGTTTCTCTCAAGGTCTCACGCGAGCTCGTAACCTGATCTGCATCTGATCCGCTGCCAGATGGTAGGCACAAAGGGAAGTGCGTGTGGAGAACCCCCCTTGAAACAGCCATGGTCGTCTTTTACTCTCTCCCTCTCTTTACCCAAGCTGTGTGGCTCCCGAGTGCTCACCTTTTGGCCAAGGAGAACTTACGAGGAGCTCTGTGCTGCTGCTGCTGCTGTGCTGAGGGCACCAAACGTGCCGTTGCCGCTCTCGCGGGGAAGGAATGGACTTCTAGGGTTTGTCGCCCGACCCCCATGCCCTAACTCCTTGCCCCTGGGAGAGAAGACTTGCGCGAGGCTCTGTTGCCCCTCCCGCTGCTCACTCTTTGCGCCTCACTCTCTTGGGCTCCCGGTTCTCACTCGACCTGCTTCTCACTCGTCACTCTTTCTGTCTTGGAGAGTGGGTCGGTTACATGAACGCACACGCCCCAGCACAGCAGCCTGCGTCCTCCCACACTCTTGCCGTCTCCTCTCCTCGCCCCTCGGGAAAGGGATAGGGTTCTAGGGCTCCGTATGAACCGCATGTGCCCTCTCCCGCTTTGTGCGGGTGTGCGGGTGCTCGTGTGCGCATGCCCGGCCTGTGCGCACCACCAGTGCGGTTGCCCCTCCCTTGGCGCGTGGGTAGCGGGCAGAAGAGGCGAGTAACGTTTCGTGCTGCTCGTGCGCAAGCCGTAGGCCCTAGCCCATGCGCTGTGACGCCCTAGTGTGCAGCAGCAGGCTGCGTTCAGCGGGTGCTCCAAAGGCCCCTTTGTGCATGCTGATGTGTGCATGTCGTGGCCCTAAACCCTAAGTCACAAGCGCAAGCGGCACGGCTGCTGCTAGGGTCGGTGTTTGGGCGCTCGCGGGGCAACAACATGGCACGCGCACAACATACCCGTCCCCACCTTAACTGCGCCTTCGCCAGAGCCTGTGCGCCATGCGTGGTGCTGCTTCAGGAAAATGCGGCAATGTTTTCGGTTGTGGGCGTCGGTTGTGGGCGTCGGTTGGCTGGCTGAGCAGAGGCGTCCCGGGGGGGCTGAGTGCCCTTCCCTTGGGGCCCAGAATCGCTGGTTGCACCCTGGCTGCACTTGGTGGCACCAAAACCGGCCTGGCCAGCGCCTCACTTCAAATGCTTTCCAGGCGGGCTCTGGATGCTCTCGTGACGACGACACCGCACCGTGATGAGTGTGTGGGGGCAAACGCTTGGGCCATGCGGCAAGCCTCGTGGGGGTTTAGTGGCCGCAGCTGCGGCTCGAAAAAACAGCCAGCTCTTAGCGACTGACCTGCCAGTTACTGCACCAGGCTATTGTGAGGACAGACACAGTTGACTGCGCTCGGGGTAAAATGTGATGAGGATTGACAGTGCCCTTGATGTGATGAGCGCGGCTCGGTTTGGCCAGCAGCTCACTTTTTACTGGCGCTGGTGTTTTGTTTGCTGGGGCGTGCCGGTTGTTGACCCCCTTTCCCTTGGGGAGGCCACGTGTGCGTGCGCGTGGCCACTGCTTGCGTTGCGGGGGTGCTGTTTAGGGCTTTGCGCCCAACCCTCGCCCTCGCCTCCATGCACCTACCTGATACCTGATCCTCTTTCACAACCAAGCTAGCTGAAGCGCTCTGACTAACCAGGGAGCAGTTTGGCCAGACGTTTTTGTGTAGGGTTGATGGCTCGGGTTGAGGCCGGGCTCGCGCGTCGTGGTGCTGAGCGCTGCGCGTGCGGTGCGTGTGCTGTAATCTTGTCTGCGTGTGTGTGAGTGTGAGGGGCCTTGCGCTTGCACCAGCCTGTTCAGGCGCCGCCCTCTCACCTAGACGGTGGCGGGGGGCGGGCGACTCATAATGACTCATGATGTGTGATGATGATGTGAGTGGGGGCCTTGAGAGGGCACGTTTGCTGCGCCTTGTCTGCCACTTGATGGGCCTGCTGCTGCTGCTGCTGCTGCCACTGCTGCTGCCGCTGCTGCTGCTGCTGCTTACCTTGCTTGTGCTAGCCGCCAACGCATTCCCGCTTACGCACTGACGACGGGACGATGGAGGGCCGGCGCCAGCGCTAACGCCTCGCCCTAAACCGTAACGCTAGCCCTGGCACGCTAGGGTGATGCCCATGGTGAAGACGTGTGACGCAAAGGTTCAGCATGCACGGTGCGATGACCGGGTGGATGCTTGGGAGTGGATGCTCAAGGCTAGGGTTAGGGCAGGCTAGGGTCATGCCGCCACCCGCGCTGGCCCCTGCCCTAGTCGCGGCCTGCATGCGAGTTAGGGTTGATTACCACTACTAGCGCAAGGGTTGAGGCCCACTACTAGCGCACAGTTTCACTGCCACCTGCAATTGTCCTTTTGCCCCCCCTCTTACCGCTCCAAAAGAGGGCGCATCAACTGTGTGGGTTCGTAGGATGCGCCACACCGCCACCACACCATACCACACAGCGCGTCTCACATGACGTGCGCCCTTGCCACTCTGCCACTACAAGTGTTGGAAAGTGATGGCGCACCGCCCCCAGCACTTCCATACCTCTGGCTTCCGTACCTTCACCTCTTTCTTAGCTCCGGCTCCTGTTTAGCGACTGCGGCTTTTCACACACGCACATCACACCCACACACACCACCACACATGCACGCACGCAGCTCAAGGCTTTTGAGAAGAGACAAGAGAACGACCCCGTTTGCCCAGGATAGAACCCTCGGTCAAGAATTGACACGGCCACAACACAATGTGCGCACAGTTGCGCACACTGTCCCGGGTACATGTTATGCATGCGTGCTGCTGCGCGTCTCGCCCGCCTGCCCGCCCAGGAGTTGTAGAGTTACGGCTAGGGTTACGGATTGCGGTGCGGCACGCCCAGAGCCTGGGCATGTGCTCTCGTCAAGGCTTGCCCCCCGCCGCTGTGCACCGGTGCTGTTGTCGGGGCTCTGGTGCACCGGTGGAGCTTTCCTTTGCTGCAGCTTCCTTTAGTAGCTGCAGTGCATTTGGCGGTTTTGGTGGCAACGGGAGGGAGCTGGCAGGTGGGGCCCAGTGTGTGTGTATCCAGGCAGGCTCCGAGCATGCATGCATTTTTTAGGGCACAGGACCCAAGCCCTCACCGCGCCCTCATCACATGCACGCTCACAATGGGGATGGTCGGCCCCTCGTGTGCGCTTCCCCCAGTCCCTAGAGTTTGCGGCACTGCCGAAACGAAAGCACGGATGTCCACACTGTGCGCTCCCTTTACCTGTGGCAGGGCTGCAGTACTGCAAAGATGAAAAGCTGCCGATGCTGCTGCTGCTACGCAACTCCTACGCACCTTCCGCTGCTGCGTACGTGCTGCTGACCTGCTGCTGCTGGTTCTGCTGCTGTGTTTGGCAGGCCAGTGTTAGGCAGGCCGCACACAGCTTTAAAGATGCAAGCTGCACCCACTCTCGAGGCCATTCAGTCTCAATGCCCTTCGGCCCCACCTGCCCAATGCTGCCATGCTGCCCCACCACACGCGAACCCGCTGTGCCCACTTGCTGCTGTGAGTGAGTGCCATGTGGCGGTATTTACATCTGTTCTGGCGCCGTTGGGTGCATCAGATTGCTACTCTCACTCTCTCAGTATCCTCACGTGGGGACAGGGTCTGCCTATGCCCCATGCCATAGGTGGTTAGCCAAGCCGCAGGGTGATGTAAGGCATGGTGTGGAGGGCTGAGCGAGGGAACCAGGCGGTGGGGCGGTGGAGTGGCAATGGACGGTGGAGAGCTTAAGGGCGGAGGCAGGAGGGATGTGGAGGAGGGCGTGAGAAGGGCTATGGAATCAAGGCGGAGGCATCAAGGCATCCATTGGCGGGCGAAACAGGCAGCGCAAAGTGCAAGCGCAGGGGCGAGCATGCATGCATGCCTGCGGGGTGTGTGTGTGTGTGTGTGAGTGTGCCGTGCGCCCAAGGTCTGATCAGAGCCTCGGTCAGTCAGTCATATGGAAGCAAGACGGGCTGATTTCGGAATGGAATGGATTAGGGGCCAGACTGACGGACTTGCTTTGAGGAGGGCCGTGGGTTCTTTTGAGGGCGGCACTTTCGTGCTGCTGCCATGCGGATTGCGGCACAGATAAGAGATGGGGTGACGCCCTTGTGGTACTTGATGGGAGGTGGCTTTGACGGGCGGGAGGTGCTGCTGGGTCTTGAGCAGGCGTGAAGTTTGACGTGCTGTCCTCGCCTCCCTTCACTGCGTGGGTTGGGAGCATCTGCGGGGGAAGGTGCAGGGAAGGTGCGGGGAAGCTGGCAGTAGCGGGTGTCTCACTAAGTGCCTCCCCGGTGCACACTCAGTGGCAAGGGCAGTGTGTGAGCACTGTTGCGCAGATGACTGTTGCGCACACAGGGGGGGGGTCGATTTGGGTTGTTTCGGAGCCTTTTAACCAAGGGAGCGCGGGTTTGCTGTTTGTTTAACCTTTGTTTAGCCCTTCCGTTCTGTTCAGCCTCAAGTACGGACGTGGCAGGGTGTGAGGGCGCCTTCCACCTTCATGTGCTTGGATGCCGAGGCCCGCAGCACACATGGTGTGCACGTGTGGGCTGTTTGTGGCGGCGGGTCTGTTGTTTGCCACAAGACATGGTGCGAGGTGTGGTGCCGCGTGTGTGGGGGCCACAAGCGGCGTGTGTGTGGGCGTGTGTCGATATTTGCATCTGTTATGGGCGCCTCGGCGGGGGGGGCCGGAGCCCAGCTACCGGGCGTATCAGATGTGTGTGTTTGGTGCGGAGGAGCACGAGGGCGCGGGGGCAGTGTGTGTGGTGAGCTGTACATCTGGTACAGCCATGTCTGGCAAGCAGATACCAATATCCATCACATTTCGCATGCAGCATGTGTGTGTGGGCTGTAGCGGGCAGACAGTCTCGTAGCGCCACTGCTAAGCGCGGTTGCATGGCGCTGCTCTGTCAGCCACTGCAAAGCGCGGTTGCATGGCGCGCTCCGTCAGCCACTGCTAAGCTTGGTTGCATGGTGCGGAAGGGGTGCGGTGCAGCGGGGGGCGGGGGGCCTGCAGCATGGTGGATAGTCCTTGGCTAGCTTGAGGGAAGAGGCTTGGTGGAACTGGTGTGGCACAGGCGCAGGTGCCGATCCGATCTGATCCGATCTGGCCCCTGCCCTGCCAACCCACCCCTCGCCTGCGGTGTGCTGTTGTGCCCCCCAGTCATCGCCCGCCAGGCGTGGCGGCCTGGGGCGCCCGCACCGCCACCACCACCACCGCGCACGCAAGCAGCAAAGCCCTGACGCCATGGGCGCATGCGGCAGCAAAGCCCTCGCAGGGCGGCGGCTTGCGTGCGCGTTTGTGTGGATGTGTGGCGGAAGATGGTGCGCTTGACTGGTGGCACGCTTGCAGGCCGCATGGCGAGGGATATGACACCCCTCTCCTGCATGACAGCTCAGCTCTGGGCAGCGCTCTTGGTGCTGTGCCCCTGTGCGAGGGCTTGCGGGCGCATGATTGGGAGCTTGCCCCTTGTGGGCGGTTGCTGGGTTGCCTTGCAGTGTGTGTGTGGCGTGCGCGCGGATGATGGGGCTGGCGGTGCGCTGTACACCGCCCTTGCTGTGGTTGCTGCGTTGCCTTGCTTGCGGTGGTGTGCGCGCGGATGATGGGCAGGCAGTGCGCTGCTTGGTGGGCCGTGCACGGACCTTGCCACCCTGCACCACACCACCTCCACCGCGCGCACCACTCCACGGCACGTGGTGGCGAGGCATGAGAGGTGTGGAGGTGGGGCATAAGGGTGGATGGCAAGTGATATCGCTCCATTGGTCGCGGAGCGTTGCGCGCGTGCACATGTATGCGGACTGGCTTGGGAGGTTTGGGAGGCTGGGCAATCGTGATATCGCTCCCGTTTGCAGCGGGTTTGGTGGTACGAGAGGGGCTTGCATGGCACGCCATGCCCACACAGCAAACGTACAAACGTACGTGGTGAGACGCGGGCAGAATGTGTTGTGGGTTGGGAAGGGCCTTGACATCTGGGGTGGGGACTTCACAGCTGCTCACACGGCATCTCCGTGTGCGTGGCACTGTTGCATGCAGCCGCCTTCCACACAACGTGTCTCCACAGAGGCTTCTGCCACTCCCTAAAGCCAAGCAACTCCCTGAAAGAGCAAATGCACGGCTCTCTCTTTTTCCAGAGCGCCACACACACACAGTCCCCGGTGGCTTTCAAGGATCATTAAGAATATCAGCCCAACAGCAGCGAGCCCAACAGCAGCTCTGGTGTGTGTGGGGTCGGTAGAGCGACACATGGGGATGCGACCGCCTTGCCTCCTAACCGCCTTGCCTCCTAACCTCCTAACCTAGACGCTCCATACCTACTGCCGTGAGACGGCAGCGTTGGGGGGATAACCCCTAAACCCTAACCCCCGCCCCTGTGCCCTCGCCGTGCCGCAGCGGCTCCTCGTCTCCCTTTTGACTCTGAAGCAAAAGCGCGGCAGAGTGTGTGTGCTCCCCCGCTGCTTGAGTGCTCCTCACAAAGACTGCACCACCAAGGCTCTTGGACCGTTGGCGGCAGGGGCAGCACGTGCCTCCCACCAAATTCCCTGTGCCACTGCGCGCACGCACCGCGCATGCATGCAGCTCACTGTGCATTCGACTCTGGGTGCATGAGGGTCTGCTTCTCCGCGCCCGCCCCGTGCAACGCTTGCCTGCCAGGCTCGACCTTGCAGTTCGTCACAGCGGCTTGCACTGCTCAGCACGGCAAAGCATGCACTGCTGCTCAGCACGGCAAAACGGCACAGAGTGGCAGCAGTGTGCACAGCATTCGCCAGGCGCAGCAGCGGTAATCGTCAAAGTGACGCAAAGCCCAGCCCACCCACAGCCACAGCGTGTGTACAGGGGGCCGCAAATAGGTGGTCCGCAGACATTCCAAGAGTCCCCTCGTCCAGCCAGCGAGCAAACGTATGCAAATAGCATACATGCGCATATCTGGTCGCCAGAAACCAAGCTGCTCCAAGCTCACACAAGGGTGAGTTAACATGTCGCCTGGGGCATGTCGGCATTTTTTTGCGTCCGGCGTGCGGCCTCTCAAGAGAGCGCTCTGATCTACACTAGCGGAGGCCTCTACTGGCTGCTCATACAGTTCCCCCCCATACCCCAGTACATGCGATCCCGCTACATAAGTGCTGCAGAGTCGAGAACCAGTCGCCGGCTCCTTGACTCCCAGGCTAGGCTTGGGCTAGGGTTAGGTGCCCTAGTGCTGCAGGGGCGAGACGATGGGGGAGACGGCGGTTGGCGTGTAGTGGGGTGACGGGCCGGGGGCTGAGGTGAGGCGTTGGTGGGCCAGCTGAGGCATGGTCTTGACGTCCTCGTACATGCCCAGGATCTGATCAGACACGTCTGCAAAGCGCAAGAGAGAAGGGGCAGGTGTAAGGGTGTGAGTCAATCAGTGGCACATGGTGTGTGTTGACGTCCTCGTACCTTCCCAGGATCTGATCGTCTGACCAGCACGTCTAAAAAAGCAGCGATCACATGCTCAGAGGCAGATAATGGCAGAGGTTTTGGTCCACAGGACAGTATGACCCGCGAAGGCAAAAGCGTCAGGCGCCCAAGCCTCAAAAACCTAACCGACCAACCGCCGCTCACCCTGCTGCTGCTCGATGGTGATTTGGAAGAAGGAGTGGAAGGTGGCGTTGGGCTGCAGCTGCCGCACCATGACCATGACGTCCCCCGCTGCGCCGTGCACCCTCTTGCTAAACTCGTTGGCAAGCCACAGCGCGCCCGCGCAGATGACCTCGGGGCAGTACTGTAGGCACAGCGTCGTGCGGTAGCTGCGCGCGACAAAGGAGGTCAGGGTTAGGGTTTGGGTTAGGGTTAGCATCGCGGACATGTGCAAGTGTGACAACGTGCTGCACTGGAGCACCTGCCGCGGAGTGTTTGACGCCTGGTGCTCCCTCCCATGTCGCTGATTCTCTCAACCGAACCCTAAGCCCTAAGCCCTAACTCTCCCACCTGTCGTTGATGAAGTTCCATGTGTTTTGCATCAGGTGCTTGAACGGGTTGTTGGGCTGCTGCGTGTTGACGTGCAGGAGGCCCATCGCCGTCATGTGCTGCATGGCGAGGGCATGGGGCGACATGGGCGACATATGCGGGCTTAGGGTTGGGGTCAAGTGCCCTTGCAGGCGCGTTCCCAGCGAGGAAAAAGCGGTTGTGCGGGGCGTGAGAGCTGTCTCCACCACCACGCTTCCGAGGTGTCAGAGAGTGCGATCAGATGCGTCCACAGCCTGGTCCATGCATACGGGTTAATCCCCAACCCCAAGCGCGTAAGCCCTAAGCCCTCACCTGCACCAGGAAGCGGTAGGGGTGGCCGGCGTTGAGGTTGAACCCTAGCGTGTAGAGCACGGCCCGCTCAGCCACCAGCACCTCCTCCTTGGTCTGCTCCATCTCCTGCTGCACCTGCATCATGGTTTAGGGTTGAGGGCAGGGCTTGGGGCGGGCTGGAGGATGCTCTCGCCCCTTTCACACCAGGCATGGCAGCTGCCACAGCTTTTCACACTGGTAACGAGCTCTGCACCTCCCAAGCCCTGTGCCATGTCAGCCATAAGCCCTAGCCTGGCCCCCAAACCCTAACGCACCTGCTCGGGTGTCTTCTTTGCGTCCTGCTGCGTCTGCTTGCCGAGGTACACCTTGCGGCACTCGCGAACCTGCCATGCATATGCATGCATGCAGCGGGGGCACGGCCCTAAGCCCTAACGCGGCTAGCCGAGCCCTAACCTGCCCACGCACTCCCACCACCGTCGCCTCCGCCCCTCTGCAACCGTGGACGAAACAGCAAGTGTTCCAGGGCAGATGCGTTCCTCGCCCCATGTGTGCGCATGCAAGCCCCAGCAGCCGCCATGCAAAGCCCTCACGCACAGCCCTAAGCCATAAAGCCCTAGAGCTCACCACGTCGCGGATGGACTTTGGGTTCTCCTCCATCTTGGCGGCCAGGTGCAGGCAGGCGGTGGCGATGAGCTGCAACGTACCATAAGCAGTGGTGGAGCAGGAAGGCACTTCATAGGGCAGGAAGGTGCTCTGTAGGGCATGTGTTGGTCTAAACCTAACCTTCCAACCCTCTGCCAGCCACCCACGTGCTTAAGGTCAATGCTCCCGAACCACCTTCCTCCCCTCCCCCCGTTCCGCCTCCAGCAACACACTCACGTATCGGTCGTTGCGCTTGAGGCTCTTGCGAGCGAAGAAGCGGTGGCACAGCAGCGCCGCCACGGCAATGCCCCACTGGGGTCTGCGCACATGCACGAGCGAGGGTAGGATGAGGGTTAGCGGTGGCACAGAAGCTCTGCCACGGCAATGCCCCACATCTGTGCACATGCAGTAGGACGCAGAATTCTGTGGGCAACTGCAATGGTTTTCGGGGGCTAGCTCGCGCATGAACGGCGATGGCATCACGAGCGCGTGGTCGAGAGGCTGGCTGCTGCATGTCAGTCAGTGTGGTGTGCCTGCGGTGTGGTGAGCGCGCCTGTCTTTCGTGAAGTGCCTGAGGGTGATGGGAGTGCAGCGCCGTACGCGGTAGTGGCGTCAGCACCTGTGCACCATGCGGGTGGGTGCTGCTCTGCGCCCCCCCTCGCTCTGTGCTGCTGCATGTTGGAGCGTGCCGCCAGGCCGCAGCCGAGGGTCCCTCTCCAACTGCTGCTCCGCCTGCTCCTGGCCAATGTCGCGTGACCACGCTGCCATATGCCGCTCTTGCCGCCTCCACATGTCGCCCCACCTGTCCCCGCCGCGACATGCGCTGTCGCGCTGTTGCCCCGGCGCCCCCCACACACGCGCTCCTCGCCACGCTAGGCACCCGCAGGCAGCACCAGCTAGACTCCAAGGCTCACATTTTGAGCGCTATGCCGGCGCTGGAGAGGATTTTGATGATCTGCCTGCGCCACTGCTTGACCTTGGCGTGGTCGAGACCATCCCGCAAGGAAGGGTCCTCCAGGTCGAGCTGCGCGCGCGTCTTGTACACCCACCGCTCCACGCGCTTGCGCTGGATCGCCACCTTTTGCGCTTCCATCTCCGCCTCCATCTGCGTGGGATGGTGGTGCTGCGGGTGGTGCCCAGGCGGCGGGCCATGGTGCGGCTGCGACATGGCGCTGCCTTCTGCGCCTGCTCTGCTGCCCTCTGGACCGTGCTCGAACCTGCCATGCAGAAACCGTCCGGCACATGAATCGCAAAGAGCGCGTGCGCAACGCATCACGTCGAGCGTCGTGAAGTGCTGAGGCTCGCTGAGCCGAATCGCAGCGGAGGCAGACGCGGCGCAGGCGCACCTGACGCCGTCTCAGGTGCCGCCGCAGGCGAGGCACCGAGGAGCAGAGCAGGAATGCACCACAACAACGCGTTTGTGAAGAAGACCAAGAAGGGCAAGGTCCTCAAGGTGTGGAGGGACGGGCAGCGCTGCGCCGCGCGCTGCGTGTCTCTCGCGCACACGCAGGCACCCACCACGTGCGGTGATCCAACACTGTGTGCAGGTGGTGAGGGAGCACTACCTACGCGACGACATCTGGTGAGCAGGCACGGGCGCGGGGTGCATCACGCGCTCAGCGCAGCGGCAGGGTGTTCAGAGTGTGCAGCAGCAGCGGCCCATGTGTAGCACAGCGTGTGTAGTGGCACCCAGTGCGTGCTTGGGGCATGCCAGAGGAGCAGCGCTGGCAGGGTGGTGGCGTGCCCACAGCGTTGCGGGCGTTGCGCAAGTTCGTTGCAGCAGCAGGCAAGAGCAGGTGGTGCAGCAGCAGCAACAACAACGGGAAAAGATTCACGCAGCAGTCAACAGCATCAGCAGCAAGCAGCAGGAGAGGACCTGCCGCCCATGTTGCCTTTGTTGGCCTGCCTGCGAAGGAGTGGCTCTCCCTTGGACCCAGAGTGCCCCGATGAGGCTCACAAGCTGGGCAGGGATGCTCAGCACTACCTGGTGATTGACACCAACGTGGCACTGCACCAGGTGAGCGCAAAGCACAGCTGGCAGCTAGCAGGGACAGGAGCTATCAAGGACAATGATTCGCAGGGACAGGAAGTGCAGGGGCAATAGCTATCAGGGACAGGAACCAAGCAACCATCTTCCTGGCTGCTGGCGGCCCCTCTCAACGTGGACAAGCACCTACAGCTGCGGGAAAGGTGGCTACCGGTGTTCATGGCGTGCCTCGCTCACTCCAAAGCACCGTGACGTTGTCCAGCCACAATCCGATGCTTTGCTTTCCACACTGCTGCCTTTGCCCACCCAAGGCCAGTGCGCGTCCCCAGAGGACCCTGGCGCATGCACACCAGCGCCCCTGCCAAACCCTAACGCCCCGCAGATCGACTTCCTGGAGCACCCCTCCATCAAGGACGTGATTGTGTGCGGCGTGGTGCTGGAGGAGACGCAGCACAAGAACGCCGCCGCGTACCAGAGGCTGAGGGCGCTGTGCACGGCCCCGTCGGACGAGGCTGGCAAACGCTTTTACGTCTTCTCCAATGAGCACCACAGGTGCTTAGGGCTTTGGTGCTAGGGCAAAGGCTTGGGCTGAGGGGGCTGAGGGTGGCGTGCCTGCACATGAATGTCCTGCTGCACTCATGCGGCACATGCCTGTCCTGCTACACTCATGCGGCACATGCCTGTCCTGCTATACTCATGCGGGCGCTGCTGCGGACGCGTGCTCAGCTACACCCACTCATCCGCACCCACATCTAAGCCACACCTCACCCACACCCTCAAAGCCACACACACCGTCGCCTATGACGGCTGCAGCATCATGACACCTGTCGCGAACGCCATGCAGTGATGATGACGATGATGACGATGATGACGATGCCTCGCCCACTCGTCCCTACGCCCTCACCCACACGTTCACCTCAACCACGCCCTGAACCACCCACACCTTCGCCCTCACCCACACCCACACCTCACCCACACCCTCGCCCACTCGTTCCTGCGCCCTGCTCCACTCCATACGCAGGGAGACGTACATCAAGGCGGATGCTGGCGAGTCGCCCAACGACCGAAACGACCGCGCCATCCGCACCGCCACCAAGTGGTGAGCACACACAGCGTACTGTATGCTCGCTTGATGTGATAGGGGGTTGGGGGGGACGGCGCAAGGCATGGGCCGGCTGCAAGCCTCTCCCCAGCGACCCTAAGGCCGAAGGGGCGGCGGGAGAGTTGGGGTCAGCCCAGGGATCTGTGCGTGATGATGATTATCTATGCTCATCTGCTTTCGCGAGATCGCTGCGCCAGATGTAAAGCTCGATACACACACACAGCTCTGACACACCCACTGCGGCGCCAACACCAGATGCAAATACCACACATACACACACGAGCCGCGGGGGCCCGCCGGATGCTCTTCTCCAGTGGACCCGAGGCGGAAGCTGAGGTGAAGCTAGGGGTC
>QAXK01002621.1:0-46444 GCA_004335735.1 Chlorella sp. KRBP | reverse complement strand
TCAGGGCCAGGAGCAACAAGTACAAGACGCTGCTGTCCATGGATGGTGGTGTGTTCCGCGGTAAGCCGTGTGGCCGGTCCTGCTGTCGCCTCGATCGCGCATCCTTGCACAAGTGCCTCACAGCGATGCGTTCGTCGCGCTAATGGAGCGCAGGCATCATCATCTCAGCGCTGCTGGTGGGCCTGGAGGACGTCATCAAGGAGGTGCGTGACCCAGGGGGAGGGCCGCACGTACGCGTCGCTTCCAACGCCACTCCATCGCAGCTTGCAGCTGGGCACACTGGCCAATGTGTGCCAATGTGTGCCAATGAGCTTTGGTGGCAGCCAAATGGCTGCCCTCAGAGGTCCCCCACGGTTAGCACCGCCGCGCACGTCGTGTGCGCAGGTCATCGTCGAGAAGAAGCTGTCCCAGTTCACGGACAAGAAGGATTTTGACATTGTCATCTCAGACTACTTCAACTTCTTCTCCGGTGCGCGCTGGGTGGCTGTGGCGGAACCATTTGCATCGCGTGTGCGGCACGCGCCTGGCAGTCAACGCTTGCTAGCACGCGAGGACTTGAAGCACGGGCGAGGACTGATGTTGCTGGCACAGTCTTCAGCCTGCAGGCGCTCCTCCCGTTTGGTGTCCTCTCCTGCAGCCCAGAAACACCCTCAGTTCCCTGACACTGGCTCCCGCACCCCGTGCGCGCCCAGGCACGTCTGCCGGCGGCTACCTGACCACCTACTTCGTCACCAACGGAGGAGACATCGCTCAGAACTACGCCGCCAACGTCACGGTGCGCACGGTCGGCAGCGTGGGCAGGCGTCCGTCACAGCCCAACGTGCAGCAGCAGCATGAAGCTCCGCGTCATGACTGCGCGGAGGAAGGCGTACATGTGCAGCAAGTGCTGGGCTGGCACCACCTGCGCATGAGGGGCCATGTCACACACGTCCCATGCGTGCCCACACACGCGCCCACGCGCGCACGCGCAGGCGCGTCCCGGGTCAAGCTACGGCTCCTTGGAGATGTGGCTCATCCTGGGCAACATCTTCACCAGCCACTGGAACCCAGACGCCATCGACTCACTCTTCAACTACACCGCACAGGTGCGTCTTGTACGGTCTCTTGGCGCGGCCACTTGTGCGGACCACCCACAGCCACTCCCGGCAATCAGGCGGCCCGCAGTGAACAGCTATGATGCAGGTCTGTCCCAGCTAGCGTCCCCATTCCTCTCTTGCTCCGTTCCACTGCGCAGGTTCAGCTGGGCAAGGCCATCTCCGGCACGCTCCAGTCCTTCTTCGGCAACATGTGAGTGGGACAATGCAAGCGGTGCGGGTAACCGGTATGCAAGGTCAGCCCCACGGCCAGCCCGTGCATTATGCATGGTGGAACCTTCTGGTGCAGCTAGCTAAGCGCTGGGCGGCGGGCCTGGCGCTGACGCGGGGAAGGAAGGGCGCAGCTCAACAGTACCTGACGCAGTCAAACGACGCTGTCGTGTGCCTGCCTTGCACCACGCAGCACGCTGGACAGCTTTGACCGCATCAACACGGGCGGCCTGTGGGCCTGGACCGACATGAACAGCAACGAGGCCGTCTACCTCTTCACGGTGAGCCTGCGGGACGACGGGCGGGCGATGTGCATGCTTGGTTGATGCCACATGGAAGGCCGGCACCAGGGGGTGTTCCGGGCAGGAACGTGCGGTGGTCCAATTGCCAGTGCTTCGTCACGCCGAGCAAAGCATTGGAGATGGAATACCCCTGGGCGGCACGCGCCATGCCTTTTGTGAGCAGCTACCGGGAGCAAGTGCTGGCCCAAACGCGCTCACCTGCGCACTTGAATCCCGTCCCTGTGTGGCCGCAGGACCCTCGGAGCAAGGACTCTGGCTTTGTGCGCCCGGGCCAGGCCACCTTTGACGGCGACGCAGTCTTCCTCAACCGCAACTACTACCTGTGGCAGGCGGCCAGGGGCACGGGCAGCGCCCCAACCATTGTGGAACGTGAGTTGCGCTGCCCGAACGCAAGAGCATGCGTGCACCACGCACGCACTCGGCAGCGAGAACCGACCCCGCAGAAGCGTGGCGAGGCAGCAAGCTCACACCCAAGGGATGTGTTGCGTTTCTTGCGTGCCTTGCTGCTGCAGCTCTGTACGCCGTGCCCACCCCCGACACGCCGCGTGAGCTGCAGTACAACGTGAGTCGCGCAGATACTAGCAGTGTGGAACCACGCACGCAGTCCACTCCTCCATAAGTTTGGCACCAGTGCGTGGCTGCGGGCTGCTGTCAAACCACCTTTGTGCGCGCGTTCCTCCCCCCACCATCACCGCGGATCCTTGCAGATGACGATTGGCGACGGTTGCATCGGCGCCGAGGTGCCCACCTACCTGTCCATCCCCCACCTGATCCGCTATGAGAAGTGGGACCCCGCCGCCACCGCTGTGCTGTCGCTGGGCACGTGCAACATCGCCTCGGACATGACCTTCGACCAGTGGATGGCCACGCTCTTCAACACCGACGCGCCGGGAGGCTGGATGCCCAGCTGGAACTACCAGTGCGTGGCCAACAAGGCGCCGGCGGTGCAGTCGGCCAACGCCATCTTCAACACCGACGTGAGTGGTTTGAGTTGTTTTTGCAGCTTGTTGTGTGCCGCCGCTTCCACTCTGTGGTGTCTGCGAATGGCAAACTCCTGAAGTAAAGACTGCCCAGTGGAGCATGCCGCTTCCTGCCCATCTTACGTGAACAGCCCAGCTGCAGGTGACGTGCCGTCGTGCGCAGGCATGCGCCAGTCTCCGAAGCGAGTTGTGGAGTGCGTGCCTGCCCTGCCGTGCCGTGCTTGCACCTGCAGCCCAAGAACCCCCGCCACCTGCGCATCGACGAGCAGTTCAGCCTGGCCGAGGACAACAGCACGGCGTGCGGCGTGGGCGTCAACGCATCCACCTGCGCCTACTGGAAGCAGGTGCGCCGCCCCCCCGCCTTGCTGCCTGCCGCCGCAGGGCGACGTGCGCGTGCCCAGCGCCTGCCGCGGGCACCGTGGGCCTCAGCGCTCGACCTCAAGGGCGGGGGCCTGCACTTCCTCATGAGGGGGCCGCCGTTGCTTTCCCCTGCACCTCATCCCGGATGGAGGCGCATGACCGCGTGACCGCAGGCCATCATTGACTCCATCCCCGGCGCCGCCATCGGCGCTCCCTATTACTACAAGAACTTCCAGGCCTACTACGACATCGGCCAGTACCTGTACACGCAGTACCGGCCGGAGCTCGTCAACTTTGTCACCAAATACGTGTTTGGCCTGTGAGCGTTAGTGCACCTTGACCGCTTGCCACACCTCGCTTGCTTGCCGCAAGGCAAGGGCTCTCGTTTGATTAGCTTGGATGAGAACTCTATCGGACTTTGCACTAGTGCAACTCCTTGCCACGCTCGCCACGCCACGCGGCAAGCACGTCATCAACAACGTCGCGGCGTTGGGCAGCCCCAGCAGCTCAGCATGCATGTAGCAATGCAGCACTGTAGCTGCATTGCTTTTGCTGCTGCTTGCTGCTTGCTGCGCGTCTGGCTGCCGCCCTCCCGGACATGCCGCACAGGAGGCCCGCACGCGCCATCGAGAGCACTTGCACGCCTCAATTGCACGCGGGAGGACACATGACTCGGACTCTCGCAGCGATGTGGTAGCTGGGCCTCTCTCCGGTCCCGCAGCTCGCTGCTATTGACTGCCGTAGTCCACGATGCGGCAGTCCACCATCGCCGCAGCGGCGCTGCTCCTCCTCCTCGCGAGCACAGCAGTGGGTGCGAGGAACAGCAGCGATGCCAGGCCGCCGCCGCTTTCCCTCAATTCTCCACCGCCCTTGCAGCCCGAGGTGCAAGCGGGTGTCGGCAGGCCAGCGCCCTTCAACTTCGTGCTGGGCACGCAGCAAGTGGGGCCCAACTACAGCTTCAACATGTCAGTCAGCGTGCTGCTGGAGACGGCGCAGGTGCGCTTGCCCCCCTGCTTGCACACGCAAGCGCGGCCCAACGTTGTACGTGCCTCCTGGCGCGACCAGTGTACTGCGCACTGCTACTGCCGCCTCTACAACGCGGCCCCAACCACCAGCACCGATACGCAATGCTGCTCGCCTGGACAGCTGTGTGCACGCATCACAGCACGCCAACGTCCTGCGCTTCCGCGCTCTCAAATCGCTGCTGCCCTCCCAACCGCGCAGGTCATCACCGAGATGGGGTCGAACTTCATCAAGCTGCGGCTGGACGTGACCAAGTACGCCCGCACGCAGTACGTAGTCAACGGCGTGGACTTTAGCAGCCCCTCCACCAGCCTGGCCACCGTCGCCAGCCAGCACCCAGATTTCATCAAGGTAGGCAGCTTGCAGGGAGCCACCTCTATGCCACTGGGAGCTTGCCAGCAGTGCTGTGGGTCGCACCGTGTGGTGGCGGCACGCTCTGTTGGCGCCACGGCGTGGCAGCAGCGCGAGCACGGTGCAATCTAAAGCTGGGCGTTGAGGTTGGCGTGGCGCACATACTGTATGCAAGTGCTGTGTGCCGCTGCCCTATGCACACAGGTCTTCAGTGATCCTCAGCTCCAGTTCTACCAGCTGTGGTGCTACACAGCTATGGCAGCAATCCAGGTGCTGCCAATGCAGGTCCGGCTCTGCCTGTTGCGGGGCTCTCCTGGGTGATGCTTTTGGTCAGAGGCAGCAAGGACGTGCCTGTGTGGGGGACCAAAGTGTACATTACTGAAGCAGCGAAGGCTGGATCATGGCTCATGAAGATGCTTTGCCGCGTGACTTCCCTGCTTTGCCGTGCGCAGACATATGCCAACAACCAGCCAGCCTTGGATCGGGAATACCAGGTGCGGCACCACTTACACCGCAGGCATATGCGCGTGCTTCTGTGCACACACACCCACACACGCATGCATGATAGCGCGTCACAGTGTTGCCACCTCAATCACTCGCAGGAGATCTATGACCTGACCAAGCACTTCCTCACCCAGTATGCCGGAACGGGCAAGGTGTTCATGCTAGGCAACTGGGAGGGAGACTGGTGAGCATGGAGTGCACGCACATGCACGCTGGTGGTGTTTACGCCTTGCTCTTGATGTGCCCCCGGGCCAGCAGACAGACTGTAAGGCCTCACGCGCCCAGGATGCCTTGGCTCACTCCGGAGGCACTTGCTGAACAGGACCTCACCGCTTGTTCCATTGCTCACGTGTGTCGTCCTGCAGGCACTTGCTCAACAAGGGCGACTTCACGCTCAAGGACCCCAACGGACCTGCCGGCATGATTGCCTGGGTCAACACCCGGCAGCAGGCGGTGGATGACGCCAAGCGCGACGTGCAGAGCACAGGCGTGGAGGTGAGGAGCCTGGTGCCTTGCGCTGTCAGTGGCACACATGCGTGGGTGAGGTCCCTCCACTCTCTCACTGTGCCCCTGACGACGCGACCCTTGCGCAGGTCTACTATTATCTGGAGATGAACAAGCCGTCGCTGGTGATGACCAACGGCCCAAACTGGCCCTGCATCCTCTCGCGCGTGCTGCCCTACGTCAACCCCGACTTCATCTCGTACTCGTGTTACGAGTCCCAGAAACTGGCAGAGACGCCATGGTTCACCACGCTGCGGCAGGTACATGGATGGCCAGCTGTGGGTCTCCCTGTGCCTGGAATGGCTGCTCCATCCAGAAGTACAGCTTAACACACACAAGAGGGGCTCAGCATGGCAAGCCACCATGTCCGAACAGCAAACCATAACCGCCCAACCGCTGGTGCTGCAGGTGCTGTCGCTGGTGCAGTCGCGCATCCCCCCCAAGCAGTTGAGCAACCGGCTAGGTGGGCCGCAGTGGTGGGGCAGCCGGCTCTTCCTGGGCGAGTACGGCTTCTTCACGGGTAGGTCTTCACGAGTGGCAGGCACGTGTGGCAGGCACGAGCACAGCACCGTGGCCGTGACGTCTGCTTGACTCGGCCTGCGCTGGCGGTCTGTCCTGGTAGCCGACCACTGCCATGCCCTGCTTGTTCCCGTGCTGCAGGCCCTGACGCCCAGGGCAGCTTGTTCCCCGAGGACGCTGCGGCCAGGACCGTCGCCCTCGCAAAGGTGACGAAGGAGCGGGGGCAGGGCTTGACAGGAGTGGCGCGTGCACTGCGCCCACACGGCACACGGCAGTGAGCAGGTGTAGGGTCTAGGCAGAGCGGCATGTGACCAGCACGTGCACGTGCACGCTCTACGTTGCACGCAGGTTGTTTTTGACTTCCGCCTCCCCTTCATGCTCTTCTGGCAGGTGCGTGTAGGCGTGCGCTTGTTGCCGCCCTGTCAAGGCACCTTATATCAGCAGCGAGGACGAGTGGGCACCAGCCCAAGCCACCCATGCACCAACGAGCCGTCCACGCACCCGCAGGTCTACAACAACGAGATCACGCCCTCTGGCGCCCAGAAGGGATACTGGATTATAGACAACAACAACGTAAAGCAGCCTAACTACTTCGTGCACCAGCGCTTCTACGCGGCGGGCAAGGCCTTTGTGACGCAGTACCAGCAGGCCAATGGCGGGCGTACGCCCAGCGTGGATGTGTTTGCCGACCAGGCGCAGGGCATCCTCGACCAGATCCTCGTGGACCTGGGGCTGAGCCAGTGGTACGCCGTGGGGCAGGTACCCAGCGACCCGTGGTGAGGCATGGCGTACGTCGTGTGGGTAGTGGGTACTTGCGCGGTACGCCATGTACGGCCACGCGCGTGGTCAGATGACAGCCGCCCTCACCTTGGGCGCCCTTGGTATATATGGACACTTCCTCTGTTGCACCTCTGTTGCTATTCTATTGCTGCTATTCTTCCTGGAGTGACGCGCCGGGGCGTGGCCCTCGCGCACGCGCTCATGCAAACCATCGCCATCGGCACTCAGCAGCACTTGCAGCACTGTAAGCCTGCAGAGATATCCCGGCGTTTGCGTGCTGCCACGCATTGGCGCCCGAACACATAGCGGCAAGCGCAGCAGCCAAACCATGGGCCTGCTGGCGCGGACGATGCTGCAGCGCCACAGTGGTCCTGTTCGCGCCAGCAGCAGCAGCAGCAGCCGCACTCCTCAGCCGCAGGCTCGGCGGCGAGTGCCCTTGCAGCGCCACCAGGCAGTGCGCGAGCCAGCGGCAGTGGTGGAGAGCGTGAGCAGCGAGGAGGATGACCCGATGACTTCCGTCACGTCTGTGGACCTCCACACCGCTCGGGCCGACCGGCACGTCTTCAGTGAGCCCAATCGGGCGATGGGGAAGCAGCTCTTTGCAGTGCAGCATTCAAGCACACTCGTGCAGGCAGTGTGCAGGCAGTGTGCAGTGCAGACGGCTCCGTGCCTGGGGGAACACGCCCGCCACCCGAAGACCCGCAGCGCAGCGTTCAAGCACACTCGTGCAGGCAGTGTGCAGGCAGTGTGCAGGCAGTGTGCAGGCGCAGCAGAGCTCATGACCGTGAGCACGTCGCACCGTGCACACCCGCGCAGCGTTCAGGCGCTGGGCCATGCACCGCAACAGTCAAGAGCGCTACGTGCGGCACATCAAGGGCATGCTGACCTCCGTCACCTGGCGGAACCTGACGCGGCCGCTGTCGGGGGTGACGGCACTCACAGCGGTCAACTGCGCCTACCAGCAGGCCTACGATTTGCACAAGCTGCCGGAGTCCTTCCCACAGCTGCTGCTCTCCAACGGTGCGGAATCGCGACGCGGGACGCGGGGCACACCTGCGCAGGCTTCTTGTTGGAAGGTCCTCCTATGCTGCTGCGGATGACGTGGAGCGAGGGCAGAGCTCAGCAGCAGGGGCGGTGATCAGCAGGGACAGCACGCCGCAGCTTCCAGGTCAGCGAGAGTGCCCCATCATCACCACCTCTGGCGACCTGGCACCATGGAGCAGCGCTGCGAGACTGATCACACGACATGCAGTGTTCTGGCAGAGGTTGTGCTTGCTGCAGCTGCCAGGGAACGTCACCTGTTTGCGAGCGGGCGCCCGCCGTGCTTGCAGGTCCCCTGGAGCTCACGTCGTTTGCGCTGGCGCTGCTGCTGGTGTTCCGCACTGACAGCAGCTACTCACGGTGGAGCGAGGCGCTGGAGGTGTGGACCAAGGGTAAGCAGGCGGAGGGGGGCGGGGCACGTGGGTGGGGGATTAGCTAGTGGGGGCCAGCTGCACTCAGTGGAGTGAGGCGCTGGAGTGAGGTGTGGGCCAAACGTGCGGGGGACAGGATGGGAAGGGAGCGGGGGAGCTCGCTTACGGTTGGAACTTGCGCTGGTGGTGCTGTTGAGGTGCTGGAGAGGTGGCAGCCGCACCAGCAACGCCCCGGCTCTTGCTGGTGTGCAAGAACCTCCTTTGCGTTTACGCCTGCCACTGCCTGGCCCTGTGCAGTGCGCAACACCAGCAAGGACTTGGTGCGGGACGCCGTGTGCTGGATCGCCGACCCCAGCCTGCTCAGCGCCATCGTGCGGTGGACGCTCTGCTACGCGCACAGCCTCAAGGTGAGCAGTCGGGAACCTGCTTGCACCAGCCATGCAGCAAGGGTAGACCGATCTTCATCACCGAACCTGTTTCTGACCTTGTGGCGTACGGCGGCTGCGAATCGGCAGCTGGCAGCATCAGATGTCATCATCATTGCATGGCGTTCACGACAGGTGTCATGATGCTGCAGCTGTCAGGCAGGCCTCGTCAAGCATCGGATGTGTTGCGCTGCCAGTAAGCGACTAGCGAGAGAGGGCCTGGGCCTCAACACTGTCGCTTCCTTCTGCTCACGTGTGGTGCTGCCTGCAGGTGTACCTGCGTGAGAACGGCGACATTGACAAGGCCACGGTCAAGCTGCTCCTGCCGCACGAGCACATGCAGTTTGTCAACCTGTGCAAGGACACCAGGTGTGCCCTCTCCCTGGGGGTGGGCAGCCAGCTGTACTCACCCGGCAGCCACTGCCTCGGTGCCGTCAGAGCGTCCCTCAGCGCCATCAGCCCTGACCAACACAATCAGGCAGTTCAGCTCCCTCTGCCCTGTCCTTCCGCGCTGTCAGCCCTTGCCAGCATGGTGCCCCTCCACCTTGGATCCCGGATGAGCTTTCCTGCTGCACGCTCTGCCACGCGTGCTGAGACCGCATCGCTGCCTGCTGCTGCCCCCTCCCTGCCTGTTTGATGCAGTTCGGCGTACCCCCAGTATGCGCTGCACGTTCTCACCCAGGCCGTGTCGCGCGCCGGCATCCTCGGCAGCCGCGAGGAGAAGCTTTTGGCCGCCATCGCCACGCTAAACGCCTGCATCGGCTCCTGTGAGAAGATCCTCAGGTGAGCTGTGCGCCAGGGAATGGAGACGGGGTGCCTGCACGTAGTGCTCGTGGACCTGGCGTGAGGTGAGCACTGCGCTCAGGGAATGGAAACGTGCAACCTGTGGGAAGAGCGCGCACTCGCCATGTCGTCCCTACCAAGGAGAGGTCCCTAAGGCGAGTTGTGGTGGCTGTCCGCAGGTACCCCATCCCGCTCTCCTACACGCGCCACACGTCCCGCTTCCTCGTCATCTGGGTGGCGGCCCTGCCCTGCGCGCTGTGGGACGACGCGGGGTGGGCCTCAGTGCCTATTGCCGTCATCATGAGCTTCCTCCTGCTGGGTGAGTCATTTGGAGGGCGCCTGTGGGGCCGTTTGCATCGACTCGCTTGTGCGGCGCAGCAGGCAATCGGCGCGGCAGCCTTTGCTGCCATTCTCTTCCTTTGGCCGCTCATGGTGCTCGGTGCTTTTGCTTTGGTCCTGTGCACGCGCAGGTATCGAGGTGAGAAGGACAAACGGACGACGTTGCGATTTTTTGGGCAGCCTTGGGGGCAGCCACGCACGCACGTGGCCGGGGCCATGCTGTCACACTGCGTGGCCAGACTGCACCCCCGCCTGCTCTTGATGCAATGGTTGAGGGGAAAAGGGGCGGACAGCAGCCGCGCTGCCACTGTGGTGGCCGGTCGAGAGCGGCGTCACTGGCTGGTGCTGTGCTGTGCGCTCCTGGTTGCGCTCCCAACGCCTGGTGCTGTGCTGTGTGCCCTTGGTGGTTGCGCCTGCAGGAGATTGGTGTGCAGATCGAGATGCCCTTCATCACGCTGCCCCTCAAGGACATAGTGCGGGACATTGAAAAGGACCTGAGCGCCATCGTGCTCACGCGCAAGGAGGTGAGCTTTCCTTGCGCCGGGCGGTTGGGCTGGACAGGAGGTTGCTCTGCCGTTGCGAACGGCTCGCAGTGCACCGCTTGGGGGCGGCTTGGGGAAGGGAGTGCGGGGCGGGGCAGTGGCGTGAGTTCTGGTGGTGGGTTAGCTGCAGGTGTGGTCTCTGGCAAGACAAGCACGCGCCTGGCGTTGTGGCTGCTGTGCCTCCCCCCACCACGCAGGTGTCTGAGCTGCTGGACGTGTCCCTCTCCCTCACCGCGGCCGACTCGCTCACCAACCTCATCTCCACCAACAACGCCACCAGCAGCACCGCGCTGCTCGACTCCAGCTCCACCTACACAACCACCGCCACCAGCTACGTGGGCAGCATCACCAACACCAGCAGCAGCAGCACCGGCGGGGTGGACCTGGCAGCGGCGCACG
The DNA here is from genome assembly GCA_004335735.1 of Chlorella sp. KRBP. Taxonomy (NCBI): domain Eukaryota; kingdom Viridiplantae; phylum Chlorophyta; class Trebouxiophyceae; order Chlorellales; family Chlorellaceae; genus Chlorella; species Chlorella sp. KRBP. The sequence goes on along the minus strand of QAXK01002621.1, from coordinate 35,917 downwards.
GCCGCGCGACAGCAGCCAAGCAGCAGCAGCAGCAGCAGCAACAACAGCAGCAGCAGCAGCGGTCGGGCTTTGTTGACATCACAAACAACGCGCGGGCCTTCGGCAACAGCCTGCCTGCCTCGTCGATGGAGCGGCCAGAGTCGCACACGGCGGCTACCACGCAGCTGGCGGGCCGGGGCTCTCCTTCCTCGGATGAGGACGCGTGCCCGGTGGGTATGCCGGCGGCGGCGTGCGGTGAGGATGAGCGGCGCAGTGCGCTGCCTTCGTCGGCGTCCTCTTCGGCAGCATCGGACAGGAGCATGGGGCAAGGCAGGGCGGCGACGGCGTCGGCGGAAACGGTGGGTGACTGTGCTTGCCGCTTTTGGGTGCACGCTGTTGTTGCCGAGAGGTGTTTTATGGTGACCGAGCACCAAGGCACCAAGGAGGAAGCATGTTCGTGTTGCTGCTGCAGGGGAGGCGCAAGAGTGAAGCGCAGGAGGAGGAGGAGGAGGAGGACGAGGAGGAGGAGCGCCGGCGCAGCTCCCCAGAGGCGAGCGGGCCGCTGCCAGAGAGCGTGGTGTTTGACTCCATGGACGAGTTGGTCGACGGGGAGCCTCCGTCACCGCCGCAGCAGCAGCAGCAGGAGGCGGGGGGCAAGAAGAGGGGCAAGCTGGCGCTCCCGTCGCCGCTTGCGGGCTTGGTTGGGGACAAGGGCGGGGTGGGTGGGGCGGGGGGCAAGGAGTGCGCCTGAGTGCCTGCCGGTTGTGGTGGTATACTGTAGTTGCTGGGTCGGCCGAGCAGGATGTGGGGACTTGTAGACAGTTTTGGTAGAGTGGTAGTGGTAGGGTGGATGTCCGCCGGGCTGGAGGCTTGCCATGTATGCACGGTTTGATCCGCCCGTTTTGATCGGGATCTGCTTTGAGGGTCTTGGCTTGCGCACCACCGTCGCCTGACCTGACGACCCAGGCCCGTCCGTGGCCCAGGTGAAAGGTGACTTTGCCACGCCCCGACCTGACCTTCATCGCGCTCGGCCCACCTTTCTCGTGCACCAGCTTTCTCGTGCACCGCCGTTGCCACTTTTGGCCATTTTTCTCGTGATCCTCTCGCGTCGTGGCGTAGCGTGGTGTGGGGCAGGGCCCCTGCTCACCCTTTGTGCCAGCATGGGCTTGCAGCTTGCTGATGGAATGCCCGCCTGCGCCCGCCCTGCAATGCCATTGCCGTGCGAGCGTGGCGGCCCACGTGCCCCGATTGAGTGCAAGCGTGTGCGCAACCACTGGGCCACAGCCCAAGCGAGTGCCTGATCAGCATGACTGCAGCTTGCAAGCCGAAGGTCACGCACCGCCCTCATGCGCACCTCGGTGTGCAGCGTCCGTCCCTGGCGCAAGAGCCTGCAGCACACCAGCACTCGCACCATGGATGAAGCACCACCGCCGTCACCCACTGCAGAGCCACAGCCCCCTCCGGACTGGCTCACGCTGCCCCTCGAGCTTCTGCAGCGGTCCCTGGACCCCTCGGAGCCGCACGCGGCGTTCCAGGCCTGCAAGCGGCTCGCCACGGCGGTGCTCCTAAACTCGCTGCAGCAGGAGGTGCCCGCGCGACTGCTGCTGGATGTGGACAGGGATGAGCCCTTCGCGCCGAGCGCCACTCTGCTCCAAACACTCGTGGGCAGCGCGCAGGAGCAGCAGCGCGCCAAGGGTGTGACGCTGGTGCTGCTCAGCGACGACATTGGCACGCCTGGGCGATGCCTGGACGACCTGCAGGCGTCTGGTGTGGCGCTGACGTGCGTCACGCGCCTGGAGCTGCAGGTGTGTGCGTGCATGCGGGCCACGCGGCGTGTTGATGAGCAGGGAAGAGGTGGCGCGGAGCCATCAGTATACTCACATCCACTACGGTGCACGCAGGGCCTGTCGCTGGACGCGCTCGTCCCCGACACGATCGACGTGCTGCTGCCCAGGCTGCAGCAGCTGCGGATCAGCGACTGCGAGCTCACAGCCGCAGCAGCGACGTCCCTGGTCAACACAGCCTGCAGCAGCCTGCAGCATGTGGAGGTGCAGCGCCTGTCAGCGGAAGAGGGACACGACTTTGTCAAGGCGGTCCAGCTGCAGCAGCTGCCGGGGCTGCCCAGCCTCTCCTCCATCAGCCTGCTGGACAGGTCGTGCCCCACAGCCGTTGTGGGCCAGCTCACCACCCGCCTGACAGCGCTGCACCTGCACGAGTCCTACCGCAGCCTCATGCCAGGCACACAGTTCCCAGACTCCACCTGGAGGGCCACGCTGCAGGCAGTGGCGCGGTGCACGCGCTTGCACTCCCTCACCATACCCTGCGTCACCAACAAGGAGCTGCGCATGGTTGCGCCAGCACTGCAGCAGCTGCAGCGCCTGCACCTCAATGGGCCAGCGGTTGGTGAGGATGGGGACGCCTTTGTGCAGCAGCTGCTGGCCCTGCCACACCTCACCAGCTTGCGGTGGAAACATGGCTGGGGGCACGACTTCCAGCAGTCGCACGCCAGCAGCCCGTGCCGCTGGAAGGAGCTCAGCTTTGCCAGCGTAAGCCCACACCAGCTGGCCCGGCTGCCGCTACACTCTCTCACTTCCCCCGTGACTTGGGGCATTGCCGCTGTGGACCAGCGCACGTCTGTTGCTGAGGTGGAGGCAGCCGTGCACAACGTGACGCGCAACTGCCCGGCTGGTGGCCAGTGGAAGACACCCCCTACTGTGTATCCCACTGTGTTCTTTGCGTCCGCTCCAGGCAGCAGCACCTTCATTCGTGGTGCAGGCGAGGGCGACACACCAGCGGCACTGCTGCGCGCCCTGCAGCCGCTGCTGGCAGCACCAGGCCTGTCAAGGCTCGCCATCTTCCGCCTGGATTGGCACGTGGAGCTGGTCAAGGTGCTGGGCCAGGTGCTGCCGCACACCTGCCTGAAGCTGGGCCCTGCAGAAGGCAGCTGTGACCTTGCAGCGTGTGCGGAGCTGGCCATCAGCCTGCCCTGGCTGGAGGAGCTGAAACTGTGGAAAATGTTAGCGCTCCCTCATGCGGTCACATTCTATCTGGGAGGCCTGAGGTTTGGCCAAGGTGCACTCCAGCCAAGTGGCGTGCCGCGGTTGAAGGTCCTGATCGTGGACCATCCCGTGCGTGCCGAGGGGCTGAGTGAGGAGCTCCACAGGCGGGACTGGCTGCAGGTTGAGGCAGCCGCAGCAGCCGTGGGGGTGGAGCTGGAGCTGGAGTTCTGACGTGCTGTGGCGTTCGCGCCTGTGCAGGCCTGTAGTCCTGCAAGCGACGTGTCTGGCTGTAGTGTAGTGGGGCGTTGAGGCACTCAGTGACTGCGCCCACACGGCCACGAGCGCATTCTCACATTGCTGCGCCTCGGGTTGCCCTGCTAGTGGTGTGCAGAAGGGCAGGCTGGTGAGTGCGGTGAGGACGTGTGCATGCGTGGTGATGAGCTTTCCTGTTGCCAGCACAAATGGCACAAATGGCTGCTGCTGTTGGCAGCGTTCACCACACGCTGGTTGGGCCTGGCTTGCTTTGCGCTTGCGTCCCTTGCCTCTGGCGTCATGATGCCTCCTGATGCCTCGCTTGCAGCTGGCGCCAAGTGTGCGCTTGTGCGGGTGTAAGTGCCGCTTGGCCTGACGCGTCCACTGATGCCCGCGGCCACGTGCCAGGGGAGGCGGAAGAGGTGGATAAGGACGTAAAGGATAAGGAGGAGCACCGGTCCGCATTGGATACGCTGTGCGGGGACGTGGTGCACGGTGGGGCAGGTTGCCCTGATGTGCTCTGCTCTCTCAACCTTGTCACAGATGGTTGCTGCCTGGCCTTCCTGTACTGCCCTGGCTTCTTTGTTGCCGTGGTGGGGCGCGCCTGGCCCGATCGCAGAGTCTGCAAGCGTGTGTGCAATCACCGGGCCACAGCCACACTGATCAGCAGCCATGCAGCTCAACTTTCCACGTGTGCACGTACACCCTCATGCCACACTCTCGTTTCAAATAAACAAAAGCCAAGAGTCCAGATCACGCAGAGCAAGAGCAAGAAGAGCAGCAGACGCCTGCGAGCATATCACCTTCTGTGGCTGGCTTCAGGATCGCCGCAGCTCCTACACACGACAGCTCGACCTTGCAGATGGCTCCCCCGACAGCGCAGGAGTCCGTGTATGGGTCCTCCGCCTACGCGTTCAAGCAGCACCCATCGCCGCTGCTGGCGAGCGCCGCTGCCTCAGGTGCGCGCTTCGACGTTCGAGTTGGGGGGCCAGGCAGCAGTGTAGCAGGATGCGTGCGCAGGAGCGCGAAGGCAGCACAGCTTTGTTCTCCTTGCAGCGTTCCCAATGCGCTGCCAATGCGGCGCTCAGGCAGCGACACGGCCCACCAAGCGTTGGGGGGACATGACCCACACGACTCCTGCAAACCTGCACGCGCAGACGTGATGGCGCTGAGGGGAGGGCCGGACCCCAAGACGGGCCTCACCTCCCCTGTGGGCGGGCACCTGGACCAGAACCCCAAAGGTGCGCGTGCTCAAGCTCCGCGCCCCCCCGCAGGTCTCGTCAATCTCCACCAGCTCCACAGCGCGCTTCCTGACGCCCCTGGCAATGGTCCTACCTGTCTGCAGAGCGGCGGGCGTCCATTGGCAGCCTCTTCTCTCAGCACGCTTCGCTCCTGCCCCAGGACGGCACGCTGCTGGGCACCAAGCGGCCCAGGCCGCACAAGATTTGGCGCAAGAAGTACATCAAGGTGCGCTGCAGCGAGCAGCAGTGCTGCGGTTGGAGTGCGGCGCCCCAGCTGTCGGTCTCGATGCTCGCACGCCCACGTCCTCCCACGCCGACAGCTGACAGCTGGGCGTGCTTCCAAACCGTGTATGCCTGCAGATCATGGTGGTGGGAGACTCTGGGCTGGGCAAGACCACACTCATCAAGGCGCTCATGAGCACGCCTGGCGAGCGTCTGCAGGTGCGGCCCCTCGCCCCAACAACGCGACGCTCGCAGCAGCCGCGCTGCAAGTGCAGGCAGTGCAGCGCAGTGCGTGTTGTAAAGCGCGGGGCGGGTCAGGGGCAGGAGGTGCCCCTGCGTGTGTGTGAAGCTTACAAACGGGGCGGCTCAGCCGCGGCAACCCGGGCAGCACGGATCAGCAGCGAGGCAAGATTAGGCACCAGCCCAGAGCAGGCCATGCAGTCACCGCGATACCAAGGCACCAACGACCGTCCACACACCAAGGCACCGTCCTCCCTGCCCTTGCCTCCACCCCGTCCAGCAGGTGCATGACGGCTCGTACACGCCCGCCAAGCAGTTCCTCAAGGACCCAGACTCCTTGTGCTCCACCGTCAGCTGGCGCGACGACGACGACCGCGTCATCTGGGTGTACAAGATCCAGGTGCGTGTAGGTGTGGGTGGGTGGGTGGCGCGGCGTCTAGTGCCTCAGGTGCAGGAGAAGGGGCCCCGGCGTATGGGGTTGTACATGATTCAGGTGGGGAGGTGGGTGCGGCGGCAGGGGGCGGCAACTGGTGCAGGGGAAGTGCAGGGAGATGAGAAATGTCGTGGGCACTGCCAGAGGGAACGTTGGACGGAGGCCAAACAGACCACGGGTGGCCACGAATGCCTTTGGTGGCCGGGCCGTGCTGAAGGCGGCACCTCAAGCCGTCACGGACGCTTGCTGACGGCGGTTGTGGTGGTGTTGGAGTTGGCATGGCGTGTGTGTGCGTTGGTTTTTACATGTGTTGGGATACCTCGGCGGGGCCGGAGCCCACTACTTGTGTGTGTGTGTGTGTGTGTGTGTGTGTGCAGGACACACCGGGGTATGGCGACGACCTGCACGTGGACCGGAGCATCAACAACCTCACACGCTACATTGAGGAGCAGGTGCGTCACGTGGCTCCCACCACCAGCACCCTTTTCGAGGGCACATCTGTTGGCCTGAAACAACAGACACCAGCAGCAACCATGGGGCAGGGTCATGCACGTGTTGTGCGTGCTCGGGGTGCTTTGATCTCACGCTTGCTTGCCTGTGTGGGACGCTGGTGCAGAACGTCAAGTGGCTGGCCATGGAGCAGTCCCGGGAGCGCAAGGACGACCTGCAGGAGGTGCGCAAGTGTGTGTAGCTTGCAAGAGGGGCTGCCAGCCAGCCGCAGCAACCAAGGTAGCAGGGGGCCAGCGGCAAGGAAAGGTTAGGCACCAGCCAAGGGAGCGCAAGGACGACCAGCAGGCGGTGCGCATTGGGAGCTTCTTGTGTCGGGAGCGCATTGGAGCAGCGGTCCTGCCAGGGGCGCGACACTGGCGCATTGGAAGATGTCAAGATAAGGGCCTGCTAACATGGCGAGACCTCGCGCGTGCGTGTGTGGTGTGTGCAGGTGGAGGACCCGCGCGTGGACGTGTGCCTCTTTGCCATCCCACCCCACCGGTGAGCGTGCCGCCCTGTGGCCTTGCCTTGTCCTCTGGCCATGCCGCCCACACCACACCCCGGCGGCCGGTGCGTGGATGAGCAGGTGTGTGTGTGCAGCTTGCAAACGAGGCTTCAGGCCGCAGCAACCAAGGCAGCAGGTGTTCACTCCCCGACGCACCAGGCGGCGGTGGGCGCAGGACATGCTCCACAGCAAGCCGTGCTTGTACTTGGCCTAACCCGCTCCTCCCGCCACCTGCTGCCCGCAGCATGCGTGCGCTGGACCTCAAGGTCATGTACGAGATTGGGCGCCACGTGCCCCTGGTGCCTGTGGTGACCAAGGCTGACACCATGAGCTCGAGGGAGGCATCACTGTACCGCAACGACGTGGCCACCAAGCTCTCCAACCCCATGCTGCCAGGTGCGTGCGTTGCTGTTGCCGCTGCATGCCTTCAGCTGGGGCGTCTGCATGGGTTTGCGTGTGCGTGTGTGCCCCTGGGGTGTTCTTCCGCCGCGACATCAGTGCACCAAGGGCGTGGCAGAGCGAGGTTGAGGACACCAGCTCAGGCCAGAACATGCGTGCCTCACTCATACGTGTGTGGTGTGCGCGCGCACTTGTGCGCAGGCATCCGCGACAAGATCAACGTGTTCAAGTTTGAGCGGGACACGCTGGAGCGCGCCGGCATCCTGGACAGCGCCACCCCAGTGCCTCCCTTCTTGGTGGTGGCCTCCAACGACATCAACGAGGAGCTCAATGCCAGCGACCCGTGAGTAGCTGTTGTAGTTGTTGACTCCCTTTTTGGTGGTGGCCTCCAACGACATCAACGAGGAGCTCAACGCCAGCGACCCGTGAGTGCGTTAGTTAGGGGGTGCACAGTGATGCGCCACGCGGTCTGAGCTCTTCACGAGGTCAGCCCGCTACAACTGCAGTAGGGAGAGAAACGTGCATGTGCACACAGTACGCGTGCATTTGGGGGCTGGCCGCAGAACCGAGGCACCCGGGGATCGGGCACGTGCAGCAAGCAGCAGCATATAGTACCACGCACAAGTTCGTGTGTGTGGTGTGCCTGCAGGCCCGTGTACTGGCCCGAGAGGAGGTACCCGTGGGGCACGGCCGAGGCCTTCAACAGGGAGCACAGCGACCTCCTGGCGCTCAGGTGAGGGATCCCAGGGCAGGGCAGGGCCCTTAGTGCTCTTCAATCAATCAGCCGTTCAGGGGAGCTGTTGCAGCCGCACCACCAACGCTGGTGACCCTCACAGTCCCTGGTGCCGCACGCATTCGACGCATCGCAGGTCGCTGCTGCTCAAGGAGGCCCTGGAGGAGATCAACAAGACCAAGAGGCAGAGGTGCTTGCGGGGAGGGGAGGGTGCTTGGAAGCGTCTCAGATTCATTTGCCGGACGGCCTGGCAGGAAGCAGCCTATGCACACATTGCGGCAGCGTGGTGAAGTGACGACCCTGTACCTGCCTCCCTCTCCGCCCCCCCGCAGGTACGAGGCGTGGCGCCGCCGCGCGCTGGGCGGTATCAAGTTCGGCCGCAAGATCCGCGCTCTGCTCACCTTCACCATCATCCCCGCACTCGTCTGCCTCCACGTGAGTGGAGCACCTGCAGGGTGTGGGCCAGAGGGGTGTGGGCAGCGTGACCTAGCGCGACGCATTTTGCACCCCACACCTTCCGTGGTGTGCGCAGATTGGGCGTAAGGGCGTCAACGTGCAGCAGATCAAGAAGCGCGTGGTCAAGGTGGTGGACGCCGTGCGCGAGCGCATTGGCCGGCCCGGCTCCCAGGCGGCCAAGGCGCTGCCGGCGCCCGCCGCCAAGGCCCCCGAGCCCGCGCCGGCCAAGAAGGAGGGGTGGTTCAAGTGAAGTGGTGGGGGTGACAGATGGACGGTTTTTCTCCAAGGGAACCCTTAGGTCTTGGATAGCCCTGCGCGATAAGCGGTGCAAAGTGGTAGCGAAGAGGAGGCCGGCTGTGTGCGCACTTACCAGCAGCTGCAGCAGATGGCGGGCAACGCGCCCCAAGGGAACGCATACCCGGTGCGCAGCAAGCATGCGCGGAGAGCGCGGGGCCAGCAGTCGTCGGCACGATGCCAGTGCTGGCGTCCTCGCGTGCGGCAGCACTTGCTTTCGCAGCCTTGACTGCTGCTTCGCGAGCCGAAGCAGAAGCGTCTTTCGCGGCGATTGACGCATCAGCTGCAGCGTGCTCGCCGATGCTGCTCCCAGCTCGTCATCGCCGGCGCAGCTGCAGCGTGGGCCTGGACGCTGCTTGATGACGACGAGTGGGCAAAAGATCAGGCACTCGCCACGCAGCGGCGGTCAGCACAGGCACAGCAGCAGCAGCAACAGTCTATGCACGGGCACGCCGCTGGCGAGGCCCGCAAGCAGGCGGGGACGCCACCGGTCCGTCGCGCGTGGTGGCGGCGCGCGCCACGTGTGCGCCCTCGCTCCACGTCGTGAACACGCAGGGCGCGTTCCTGCCGCCTGGCACGGTGCCGGCCTACGCCCAGGGGCTGTCGCCGCAGCATGCCGAGCAGCTGCGGCAACACTGGGTCGAGGTGGGCAAGGAGGTGCAGGCGACGCCGCTGGACCCCGCCGTCTTCAAGAACTCAATCCTGCCTCTAGCAAGGATCAAAAAGGTGTGCTTGTAGAGAGCTTGTAGCCTCTCAAAGGTGCAGCGTGTTTGGTGTGTGTGAACGCTGGCAGCGTGTGACGAGCTGGTGGATGCGACGTCCGGCACACTGCGTGTGCTTCCCAACACTTTGCTGCAGATCATGAAGTCGGACGAGGATGTGCGCATGATCAGTGCCGAGGCGCCCGTGCTCTTCGCCAAGGTGTGCAGCACCCGGCATTCTGGCAGGTTGGCATGCCCCCCGGCACGCCCCACCCGGCACCTGCACAGGCGGGCCAACAGCACCGTCGGGGGCTAGCCAGCATGTGTGGCATGCAGCAGCATCCCATCTGCTATGCAGCGGGGGCAGGACAGCGCAACACATCCCCGGCTCAGCTCTCCTCTGCACACCACCCTGCACCCATCAGCCTTCGCCCGCCCACCTCGCGAAATTCCGCAGGCATGTGAGATGTTCATCCTGGAGCTGACCTTGAGGTCCTGGTACCACGCCGAGGAGAACAAGCGGCGCACGCTGCAGCGCAACGACGTGGCCGCTGCCATCACGCGGACAGACATTTTTGACTTTTTGGTGCGTCTCACCTCGGCGGGGCGACCTTGCTGTATTGGTCATACTCTCAGACTGGTCACGGCATCGTAGACGCAAAGCTCTGAAAAAAGCAGCTGATGCTGTAGTGTGGTGCCCCACCCTGCTGCTGCGCCGTGCCCGCAGATTGACATCGTCCCCCGGGAGGAGCTCAAGCATGAGGGCGAGGGCGCGGCGGCAGGTGGCGGGGGCGGCGGCGGCGGCGGCGGCGGTGCAGGGACCAGTGGGGCTGCGGGCGCGCCAGCAGGGCCCTCTGCGGCGCTTCAACAGCCGGGCATGCCACCGGCAGGTGCGTGGCAGCATGGCAGCAGCAGGGCTTCGGTGGCATGCGGGCGTGGAGCAGGTGACGGGGGCTGGGCGCACAGGTGCTTTGTCAGATTCGCTATCCAGCCGTGCAGGTGCTCCAGGTTGCTGCTGCCATCTGGGTGTGAATGCCTGCAGGAATGTACGGGTACCCTCCTTACGGCATGCCAGGTGGCGGCATGCCTGGCGCGCCTCCAGGGATGGGTATGGACCCGTCGCAGATGATGGCGTACTCGGCGCAGTACATGCAGCAGATGGCCGCCGCAGGTGCGTGCGTGCGTGCGTGCGGCAGGCAGCGTCACACGTGTGGTCAGCGTGTGGTCGGCGCTAGTCTTTTCACCGCGGTGACAGCAGGTGGCCGGGCAGCAACTGGCAGGATATGCCAGCCTTGGCTCTCCTCGTCTTTCTGCAGCCTGGCTGTGCACGGGGCTGGCTGCAGCCTTTGGCCGTGTGCACACCCTCTCGCACCGCGAGCTCCCTGCTTGCCGCATCCCGCACCTTACCACCTCGTGTGGTGCTTTGGTGTGTGCAGGGCAAGGGTGGCCGGGCGGGCCGCTACCCGGGCAGGCGCCAGGCGGCGTCGCACCTGGGGGCCAGCCAGGCGACACTACCTCACGCTCCGCACAATAAGCAGCGGGACTGCGCCACGCCCCAGCGGGTTCTCTTTTGCTGGGCCAGAGAAGCCAGTGCATGGCCTCACGGGTTGGCGAGGTCGTGCTGGCTTTGGCTGCGGGCTGCATGGCGTAGCCTCCGTCTGGCATGGATGGCGCCTCTTCAGGAGCTGCGTGTGGGCATGGGCCGAGAGGTGTGCGAGAGAGAGGAGAGAGAGAGTGTGCGGGAGCTGAGAGAGTGTAGTGCCCCAGAGTCGTCTAGTGTTCCCGTATGGGCCGTGCCCGCACCCCTATGACCCCCTATGCCTCTCATCACTTGATATCATGACCTGGGACCGTTGGTAGCACGGGCAGGCGTGGCCGGCTGCCCAACCTTACCACGACGCTGAGGCGGGCAGGCGCTGGCACGCATTGGGTACCAATGCTGGAGATGTCAAGTGATTTCTGTGGGTGTTGGGTGGGTGGCAATCTGCAACGAGGTGGGATGGGATTGACTTGACAAGTCAATCGATCGCGGCGGCTTGACGCCGCATTGCGAGCCTCGAGGACAGCAGACAGCCCACATTGGCTTCGCGCGTTCACTCGTCGACCTTCTCAAGCCACATCGCGCCGCTTCCACTCCCTCGCGGCCGTGCCCAAGCTGCCCTACCTTGCGGCGCAGCACGCACAATAATGGATGCCCACGAGCCCGATGCAGGGGCACCTGATGATGCCGCCGCAGCGAAGGAGCCCCCTGCCCAGGTGGACGCGCTGCTGACGTGGATGGCGCGCGTCCCGTCCTCGCGCCTGGTGGTACTCATGCAAGAGCAGCAGGACCAGCAACGCAGCAGCACGCAGTCCGCCGTGGTGTTCGAGCTGCCCACGCTGCAGCTCTTCCAAGACCAGCCGGAGCTGGCGCAGGACGTGCTCCGCCGCCCAGGTGCGCCTCACCTTGTCCACCTCGGCGCACATACCCACATTGGACCAGCCTTGCGCGCTGCTAAGCCTAAACCTGCGTGCATCAGAGCGCGTTTGGGGGGGCGTGAGCGGGGCGTTTGGTCTGTGGCTGGGCGTTCGGCCGCGCGAGGTGCCACCTCACCTCGTGTGCTTGCCCCGCCCTTGGATCCTTTCCAAGCAGAGGTCTACAGGACTGGTGTGGCCAAGGCTCTTCACGACCACGGTTGCTTGGCACCGGGGCGCCACGTGTGGCTGCGCCCGGACCGCGCCCCCATCCACCACGACACCTTGGCGCGGCTGCAGCACGCCGTCGTGAGCTGGGGGTCGCACTGCGCTGGCTTGACCGGCGTAGTGCACGCACTGAGCACGCCGGTGCAGCGCCTCTACAGCCGCACGCTCACGTGAGTATCTCATGCGCGCACGAGGGGCGGCTCTCCTCACCTCGCCTTTCAATGTCACTGCCAACTTGCCGCTGTCATATGTGACAGCTCCATTTGTCTTATCGCAGCGCCAACCATGTGTGCGTGCCGCCCTGCACGTCCCGGGTGGTGTGTGCACGTTGGGCGCATGCAGCGACGCTGATTCCCACGAGGTGCACATCGAGCTCCAGGACCTGCAGCAGGGAGGCAGCACCGTGCCCCTGGACGGCACCTCCTGGCAGGAGGACCTCTCACGCAGGTGCGGACGCGTGCTTGCGACCTTCTTGTGCTGCCCATGCTGACTTGCAGCACAGATCGCATGGCGTGCGCTCGGTCTGGCACAGGTGCGGGCCAGCCAGCCAGACTGTCGACAGGATCCACTCAAGTGACCTTGTGGCACATCTCCATGTTGGCCACCTGCAGGTCACTGGTGACCGTGCGCCGCGTGTGGATCAGGACGCCCCCCTCGTCCTCCAGCCCAGGCGCCCATCTTCTTGGCAGCAACGTCTGCCCGCACCTCGTCGAGGTGCTCCTCTGCGGCGACGACCTGTGCGGGCACCCTGCGCTGCGCCTGGGCGCGCCGCTCACCATCGTGGGGTCCGCCGCAGCAATCGCTCTCCCCGCGGGCTGCCGGGGGCCGAGCGACAGGCAGCACGCAGACTTGGCGGTGCACGCGCTGAGCGTCAGGCCCGCTGATCTCCACGCGCCGTGGCTGCTGCCTCGCCTCGCTCTGCTCTGCCCCAGCCTTGTCGGCAGCGTGGCAGGAGTCGGAGCAGGGTTGAGCCTGGGAGCCGCAGCCAGCGCAGCCGCCGCGGCTGCGAACGGCGACGAGGGTGCTGCCATGGCCAGCGGCATGTTCGGGCGGTCGCTGCAGGAGTGCTCCCCGCTGCTGGCTGCGGCGCGCAGTCTTGACGGCGCGTGCGGCAGCAGCGATGGCGGCGCTCTGCAGGTGAGATCTGCTCAGACGCGCGGCCTCCTGGCTTCACCGACGTTGCCGCCACGCTGCCCGCCACAACTCGTGCCTAAACAACTCACGCACAGGTGCGCTCGTGGCCTCTCCACAGCCTCTGCACCGCCCTCCTCGACGCGCACGGCGCGCACATCCCCGCGGACGCGTGCCTGGCGCTCCTCATCAGCGCCGCGCAAGCCAGCTGCGCGCTCCTCCCCTCCCCCCCACCATCCACCTCCTCGCAGCGCCATCCTCCACCCACACCCTCGGGCCCTTCCCGCGCACTCGCCGCTCCCCTCGCAACGCCTTCAGCAGCACCAAACCACACACCGTTCACGCAGGCCCGCGTATCGCTGCTCCTCCTCCACGAACCCTGCGACCCACTGCCATCCAGGCTGCTACGCTCCGCGGCAACGCTGCTCTGCCCCGTGCACCTCGCGCCCTCACCCACCGCGACGCCCCCCACCTTGGCCTCCGTGCCTTTGCCCGGCGGCGGCGACCAACAGCAGCTCTTCGCGGCGACGAGAACCGCGCCACTTAAGGGCTGGGTGGACCTGGCGACGGGAGAGGAGGCGCGAGTGGTGCAGGGATCGGCGCTTAGTGATGCGTGCGCTGGGGTGGCGGTGTTGGACGCGGTGGCGCTGTGTGGAGCGGGTGTGTCGGGCGGGAGGGCCAGGGCGCAGCAGCTGGCGGCGTGCGTGCGGCGGCAGAGGGAGGCGGAGGCGGCTGGGACGCAATCCGTGCTTGGAATCACTGGTGCCGTAGCGGGGATGCGGGCTGGTGGGAAGGTTGGCCCGGGGGCAGGGAATGAGGCGGAAGGTGGGTGCGGCGGGGCGGGTGGGACACCTGCGCCGACGACAATTTGGTGCAGCACTCCTGCCTGCGCTGATCCTGAGGGTGGTGGTGGTGGTGGTGGTGGTGGTGGTGGGGAGTTTGGTGGGATGGGGGGACGCTGGGGCGCGAGTGGAGGGCGGAGTGCGGTAGCTGCGTGGAAGGTGGAGGGTGCGTTTCCGTGGGAGGCGTTTTCGCTGGTGGTGCCGTATGCGGTGGATGATGAGGCGGCGGCGATGTGCGTGCTGGAGGCGGGGTCTGATTTGGCAACGGCTGGCGGGGGTGGAGGTGGAGGTGGAGTCGGGGGGGAGGGGGTGCGGGAGGCGAGGGAGGCTCTACGTCACCACATGGCCTTGGTGGCGAGGGGAACAGGGGCGGCGGCGGGGGAGGGCGGGCCCACGCTGTCGCCTGGTGCACAGGTGGGTTGCCAGTCAGTCGCGGAGTGGGTGGGGGATTGCAGGATCGTGTGCCGGCGACGGGCAGCCGCCACGCAGCCGTCTGAAGCGAACCACACGAGTTTTCCGCCTTGCTCGGTCGTCGTGTGCTGCGGGACATATCTGATACGCTTACTGAGGTGCTGCCAAACCAGATGCAAAAACAACGCACACGCCATGGGCACTCAGGCTGTGAGTGTGTGTGTGTGCGCTTGCAAACGGGGCGGCCCAGCCGCGGCAACCAAGGCAGCACGGATCAGCAGCGAGCAAAGATGTGTCCATGTGCACCATTCCTGCGCCCCGTCACGCCATCTGGCACCGCGCGCAGGTGATGTTGAGCGCCTACTACTGTTCCGTGCGCGGCTCCACCACCGTGGCGCCGCACCAGCTGCTGCGCACGCTGACAGCCTGCGCCGCCGGGTGTGCACGCCTGCTGCTGCGGGAGCAGGTGCTGCCCTTCCCCGACTGCACCGTGAGTACTTCTAGTAGTCCCCTCAGGCTAGGCTGACTGCTCAGTGTGTGTCCGTGACATGCTCAGGCTGCGTGTCTGAACTGCCAATGCACCGCATTCTTGGTGCCGGCGTGACTGCAACTCGACAACTTTCTGTCATCATGAGTGCCCCTAGCCCTACTCGCAGTCACGCGCGCGCTTTGTGTTGCTTTCCAGTGGTTATCTGCCTCTGGGCCACACATCACATTGCGCCTGCAGGTGGCGGTTCTGCTGGTGGAGCAGACCATGTGCCACCGCGCCGGCGGCGCTTACTGCAACCTCACGCTGGGCGCGGCAGGCGTGGGCGCTGGGCTCCAGGTGCGGCCCTGGCCAGCACACGCACCATCCTGACCGCGCACCTCGGCATGATGAGCCGACGCCACCTTTGCATCTGATTCTCGTGCTCGTCACACAAGCGGCGCGTGCGTTGTGCGAGCGCGTGTACCCACAGGCGCTGACGCTGGCGCACGGGGAGCTGCTGCTTGACGAGCAGCTGAGGGCACTGCACGACGCCGTCATGTGCCAGCTGCGCCCCTTCCTCAAGGTGTGTTTGGTCACGGGACGTGCACAGCAGCCCCGTAGTGTGGCACGGGGTGTGGCTTCGGCACGGTTCGAGCAGTGCCTAACCTCCTCCTGCCGGAGAGCTCTTGATGCTTTCTTGCTGGTGATGAACAGGTGGACGATGGCCCGTCAGGCGGGTTCTGGCCCGGCGATGCGCTGCTGCGACAGCAGGAGGTGGACCAGGCTGACAACATGGAGGTGGTGCAAGTGGGCGGCGGCGGTGCCGGTGGTGTTGGTGGTGCGGTGGGCGACGTGGAGATGGAGCAGGCGCTGCCAGTGGGAGGGCGCAAGAGGCAGCTGGTGGTGCGGGCTAGCGGCACGGTGGTGTACGAGCCCTGAGCCCCGATGATGCATGCGTGGTGGTGATGGTGTTTGACGTGGCAGGATGTGACGGGGCCGTGGTGCATTTGAGACCAGCGACGCTGTTTGCACAAACTGATAGTGGCCATAAGCAACCCATGAGTGAGCACTGCGAATGAATAGTGGCGCATACTCCTTGTCAAGCGCGCAAAAAGCATACAGTAGCCAGCCAGCAAATAGAACTGTAGCGGTTCACAAGGCGAAAGGCGGACCATCACTTCAGACCCTTGCCGAGCCCTGTGGGCGCAGCTGCAGCCGCCGCCCGCGCCTCAGCAGCCGCAGCGGCAGCAGCGGCCGGGTTTGTGGTGGGGGCGGCGGCGGTGGCGCTGGCTGCTGGGGCTGCTGCAGGCGTGGCGGAGGTGGTGGTAGGTTGTGCTGCAGCCGCTGGCGTGGCTGCTGGTGCGGGGGCCGCATGGGCGTGGTGCGGCCGCTCCGGAGGTGCCTGTCCTGCTGCTGCGCCTGAGAGCGTCCCCTCCATCTGCAACCGCCACGCACACGCGAGCACACCACGTCTCACGTCTTTCACAGTGACCTGCCTGCTATGCCAAGCAGCCATGCCCAGCTGACGGCAACATGCAATGAAACGAAACACCAGCAGCGGTGACACGCCCAGCTCTCCACCTGACTCGGCCACCATGGGCGCCCTGGAAGCCCCAAACCATGTCTCCCAGATGTAGATGCGCTCCCGGTGCCATGCCATGAGCGCCTGGAAGTATCTTGTCATGGCGGAAAACCGCCAGCGCCTATCGTGCACCGCATTGCGCCCCGCACCTGTGTGAGCACGGGCATGAGCTGCGCGGCTACCCTGCACGTCCACCCGCACCTCCGCCCGCACCTGTGTGAGCATGGGCATGAGCTGCTGCCCCATGGGTGACCTGAGCAGCACCTCGTGCTGCTTGAGGATGTGCTCGGGGATGCCCTGGTCGACCAGCAGCTTGGCCAGCGTGTTGGTGAAGTGGTTGCAGTTGTTGGTCCTGCGCACAGGAGGTATCAGGTCCGCGGCCATTGTCAGTGGGCAAATGGAAGTCGCACCCCACGCGTCCCCAGCTGCCGCACGCCTGTGTCACGCCTGCTCTGGCCAGCACTGTCTCTCCATCTGGCGTGACCCGGGGCCGGCTGTGCGGCCTTCCTACAGCTGTGCATGCAGCTGCACTGCGCACGGTGTGAGCGCACGACCCCCGGCGCAGCACTCACAGGAGGCTGTACTGCTCAGGGCGGAAGCTCGTGCCCCCGATGTCAGCCACCATGTCGATCAGAAGGTCCTCTGTGATCTCAGTCTCCCTGCACACGGTGTAGATGGGGCTCGAGCATGCTCCGGCATGAGGTGAGGCGCACGGCAGCTACCTGCCGGGTGCGACGCCTTGCCCGTAGGCTGCCAAGAGGCGCACCCGAGTGGCAGCTTCTGCAGGGGCTGCCCGAAAGGCGTTGTGCCAGGCACTGCTCGCTGCACGCCGGCCCCGAAAAACCACTCCACGTCGTGCACCACGATTGAAGTGTGCCACACGCCCTGCGCCAGAGCGGCAAGGATTAGTGTGGCGGCATGTGTGCGTTGTGCCACACGCCGTGCGTTGCTTGTGCCACACGCCGTGCGTCGTTTGCGCCACACGCCGCGCGTTGTGCCGCGAGCGTGTGCGCCATCACGTCATGCCGCCCACACGATAAGCAGCCCAGGTGTGCAGACGGTGAGCTGCACCAGCACACAGCCGCTGCTCCACGTCCTTGGCTGCTCCACGTCCTTGGCAAAGCAGCGCTGCTTTGAGGCTCCACAGCGCTGGGCGCACCTCGACGACCTCTCCCAAGAGCATCGGCGAGAGCACGCGCGCCATTCCTTGCGTCAAGTCGTAAACCCATAGCTGCACTGAGTGCTTCTCCGTCATCCTGCACGCTGTTCTGATGCTCCTCGATCGCGCAGAGGTGGACGCATGATCGATCGCGGGCCCAAGAGTCGAGTGGGAGGCAGAGAACGCCTCAGAGAACGCAGCACGATGGCCAGCTTGACGCCCAGCTGCTCACTTGGGCACCGGCGGCCCTTCACAGGCGCCCATGGACGCAGCAGGGTCGCGCGGCACGCACGGATCGTCCCCGCCGCCGCTGTCAAGGACAATTTGACAGGCACAGGTGCGGTGCTGGCCTCCTTCATACGCTTGCAGCAGCTCCTCCACATGCGCGTGCGCAAGTGCGTGTGTGCGGGGTCGTGGTGTCGCGCTGCCGTGCAGTGACGGAGGAGGACCGGGCTTACATGAGGCAGGCGCTGGAGCTGGCCAGACGGGCGCTAGGTCAGACGCACCCCAACCCGGCAGTCGGCTGCGTCATCGTCAAGGACGGAGAGGTGTGGCGCGGCTTGCCCAGGCAGCAAGGCTGCCCACACCCTGCTGGCAACACCCAGCGCTTCAGCTCAGGGACGACTGCAGCTGCAGGCGGCGTGGGCCGCAGCCGGTGGAGTGGCAGGGCTAGAAAAGCACCACCCCTGCCCCATGGCCGTGCTGTGCAGGTGGTGGGTCAAGGATTCCATCCCAAGGCTGGCATGCCACACGCAGAGGTGCGGCCTGCAGCTACGAGCGCCGGCGCTCGCGTAACAGCAGCCGACGCAGATGTCCCGTATCTTTGCCTTGTTCCCCATTCGGTGCGTCGTGGTGGGTGGCACGCCTGCAGGTGTACGCATTGCGCGGCGCAGGCAACCACGCCGAGGGCGCCACGGCCTACGTCACGCTGGAGCCCTGCAACCACCACGGCCGCACGCCGCCCTGCAGCCGGGCGCTGGTGGACGCCAAAGTGGCGCGTGTGAGTTGGTCGTCCTTGCTGCCTTGTGGGGTGTTGGGGTGGGCTGGACGTGAGCAAGGGCCCAGGGCAGACAGCTTGGTTGGCACGCCGCGTGACCGTGCAGGTGGTGGTGGGCGTGGGCGACCCGAACCCGCTGGTGGCTTCTCAGGGGCTGGCCACCTTGCGGCAAGCGGGCATCGAGGTGCGTGGTGCAATGCGTTGCCGCAGGGCTGTTGGGCGGGCGCGTTGCGGTGGTCCTGAACATGGCAAATGGACTGCACGGACGGTTGCGCAGGTGGTGATGATGGATGGGGCGGAGCGGCAGGCGGCGTACGACCTGAACGCAGACTTCATGGCACGCATGGAGGCCGAGGCGCTGGCCCGCGCCGCTGGTTAGCTGTGGTGCCTGGTGGTGGCCAGAGATGTGTACACACTGTTGCTGTAATGCCTTGCACGTGATGCAACGAGCACAGTGCAACGACGTGATGTGTTGGGGCCACCCGCTCGGCCGCTCGGTCGCTCAGCCACCCGTCAGAGGCGTGAGGAGGGCGCACAGCACAACACAGTGCACCACAGTGCTGGTCCAGCCGGCCCCTGGCCCTGTGCAGCAGTTGGGATGCCCCTCCAACTTAGGGTGAACTCAACGCCAGCATGAGCTCAGCGATCCTGCGCACAAGTTCGAGGACCAGGACACTCGCACAGCCGCTCTCCAAGTCACGTAGCACCGTCACGCACCTCGAGCGCTCTCGTTCCGTCGCCCTCTCGTCCCGGACTCAGTGCTCGGAGATGCAGTCCCTCCAGCAGCTCCAGCAGAAGGCGTCCACCAGCGCTTCGGCGACCAAGCGCGCCGCGATGCCGATGGCCGCTCCTCGCGCGCCAGTGCAGCTGCGCACCTCGGTGCCTCAGGCGCCCTTCCTTGCGCCAGTCCGCGATCGCCTGGCGCGCAAGCACCAGCTGGCCTCCGCCGTGAACGCGATGGCCAACGGCATCGCGCTGGGCCAGGAGAAGACGAGCAACCCGCTTCCCATCGTGTTTGTTTCAGCGGAGGTGCGCGCAGGGCGTGGGGAGGAGGAGCCCTGGCTCAAGCGCCGTGAGTGCCACGATCTCGCCACCTTCCGCAATGCACGCGCGCACGCAGGTGGCGCCCTGGAGCAAGACGGGTGGCCTCGGCGACGTCGTGGGTGAGCGGTCGTCGCGCTGCAAGCTTGTGTGCGGCTCCTCTTGGAACCCTTGGAATCCGAGCTCAACTCGGCGCACCTCTCGCTCCGCCCCTCCTCGTTCGCGCAGGCGGCCTGCCCATCGAGCTCGCCAAGCGCGGGCACAAGGTGATCACCGTCGCGCCACGGTGAGCGGAGCAGCTGGAGGTGGCGGGGAGGCGGGCCAGAGGCGTCGTGTCGTGCAAGTTGGCGCCAATTGCTTGCAGTGCAGCTCACAACACTTGGGGCTGCTCACAACAACACACGCAGCTACGACCAGTACTCTGACGCCTGGGACACGAGCGTGACCGTCACCATCGACGGCGAGCAGGTCCGCTACTTCCACTCGATCAAGAAGGGCGTGCACCGCGTGTGGGTGGACCACCCCTGGTTCCTGGCCAAGGTGCGCGCGGTTTGCAGCAGCAAAGGGAGGACCGCCCTGTGCTCCGGGCAACGATCTCACCCCACCGTGGGGTGCGTACGTGCGGGGGATAATGTGCAGGTGTGGGGCAAGACGGGCTCCAAGCTGTACGGCCCCAAGTCCGGCGCCGACTACGTGGACAACCACAAGCGCTTCTCGCTGTTCAACAAGGCCGCCATCGAGGCCACGCGCGTGCTGCCGTTTGGCTTTGGCGAGGACGTGGTGTTTGTGGCCAACGACTGGCACTCGTCGCTGGTGCCCGTGCTGCTTAAGGACGAGTACCAGCCAAAGGGACAGTTCACCAAGGCCAAGTCGGCGCTGTGCATCCACAACATTGCCTTCCAGGTGAGGGAGGTGGGCGGTGAGGGGGGCGAACTTGTGTGCAGGCGCCGCATCTGATTTGATGCTTCCCCCGAGCAGCATCGCAAGTGGCTTGAATTGGAGCGCGGTGTGCAGGCACTTCTGCTGAATTTTACAAGTTGGGACGGCGAGACCTAACTGCATCTACCGCTGCCTCCTGCTGCCCCGCTACTTCGCAGGGCCGCATGTGGGAGGAGACGTTTGCTGACACTGGCCTGCCCAGCTCCAGCAAGGAGAAGTTTGCCTTCACGGACGGCATCCCCAAGGTGAGCAGCCTTGCAGCCAGATCCTCTGACCAGCTTGTCTTCCTTGGCCAGCCCAC
Organism: Chlorella sp. KRBP; assembly: GCA_004335735.1. Classification (NCBI taxonomy): domain Eukaryota; kingdom Viridiplantae; phylum Chlorophyta; class Trebouxiophyceae; order Chlorellales; family Chlorellaceae; genus Chlorella; species Chlorella sp. KRBP. The sequence continues at coordinate 15,420 of QAXK01002621.1, read as the reverse complement.
CGCTCACGTCGAAAAGCAGCTGCCCTGCTGCCCTCAGTCGTGCCTTGGTGTTAGTGCTCGCCCCCACAGCGCGATCAGCGCTGTCCGCGCACGCTTCTCCACTGCAACAGGTGTACACTGAGAAGGACCCCCTCACTGAGAACGAGAAGCCCAGCAAGAAGGGCGGCAGCTACAAGAAGGTCAACTGGCTCAAGGCGGGCATCCTGGCGGCTGACAAGCTCATCACCGTGTCGCCAAACTACGCCGCGGAGATTGCCGCCGACCCGGCCGGTGGTGTGGAGCTCGACGCCTTCATCCGCCAGAAGGTGGGTCAGGGCGTGGGGCCTTGGGGCTAGGGATGGGTGCACGGCAGCTGAGATTGCGCCCAACCCCACTGGTGGCGTTGAGCTTGATGCCTTCATCCGCCAGGAGGTGGGCGGAAGCTGTGGGAAGGCAGGCTGCACGCTGTTTTGGTCGATAGGATGGTGCGTCTGTGTGGCACAAACGGTAGCTTTCAAATGGGGGCTTCAGGCCGCCGCATCAACTGAGGCAGCACGGATCAGCAGCGAGGAAAGATCAGGCACCAGCCCAGCCCAGGCCAGAGTCACCAAGCCACCAAGGCGTCAACGACTGTCCACACACCGCAGCAGCAGGTGCGCGACGTGCTGTGCTCCTCCTGTGCGTGTTGTGTTGCAGGGCGGAGCCGAGGGCATTGTGAACGGCATGGACGTGGAGGAGTGGGACCCTCGCGTGGACAAGTACCTGTCGGTGCCTTACGACAAGAACACTGTGTATGCGGGCAAGGCGGCGGCCAAGGAGGCGCTGCAGGCCGACACGGGTGCGATTGGGTTGCAGTGATCTAGAGGCTTTGGAGCTGGGCTGAGGCTATGGCAAACCGTGGCAAAGGAGGCGGTGCAGGGCGTGGCTCTCGTCACGAGTGTATTGGCAATGGTGCATGCGTGTGGTGGTGCACAGGCCTTCCCGTCGACCCCTCCGCACCGCTGTTTGCGTTCATCGGCCGCCTGGAGGAGCAGAAGGGCGTGGACATCCTGCTGGCCGCCGTGCCAAAGATCCTGGCCAAGGCCCCCAACGCACAGGTGAGGACTGCTCCCGTGTGCTCCCTTGCCATACACCAACCACCTTGCAGAAAGTAAGAAAGGGACACGGCGGTAGGCGTGATTGAGGAAGCTGTGCCGCGTGTTGGATTACGTAACCCTAGGCATCAACCTCGCGGACCCCAGCTACCGTCCACCACCTTGCACGCGAATCATTGGCACTCACGAGTCTCTGCTGTTCAGTCACGTGAACTCCGGGCGATTGATCAAGCAAGGCTGCAGCTGTCGTGCCCGTGACGTGCAGATTGTTGTGCTGGGCACTGGCAAGGCCAAGTTCGAGAAGCAGGTGGAGGAGCTCGACAAGAAGTTTAAGGGCAAGTACAAGGGCGTGGTCAAGTTCAGCGCGCCCCTGGCGCACCTCATCACGGCAGGAGCCGACTTCATCCTCGTGCCGTCCAGGTGATTGAAGGAGGGGGTGGTTCGCCTGCATACTGAGGTGTTGCGTGGGCTTCTACTTGGTAGCCTAGGCCAGCGCGCAGCCAGGACATCTCGCACTCTTACAATCGAGGGCAGAGACGCCGACCGGCGCCTTGACACTGTGGCGCACACTGTGGCGTGTGCGACTTGCTGCGTGCAGGTTTGAGCCGTGCGGCCTGATCCAGCTGCACGCCATGCAGTACGGCACGGTGCCCGTGGTGGCGTCGACCGGCGGCCTGGTGGACACGGTCAAGGAGGGCGTGACGGGCTTCCACATTGGCGCCCTGGACACGGTGAGTTGTCATCATCATCATCATCATCATCATCATCATTGCGTGGCGTTCACGACAGGTGATGCTGCAGCGGCGAGTTGTGGCGCGCTCGGTCCCGCGATGTGCTTTGTGCAGCGTAAAGCACGCCCTGCACTGGTGCTCACCGGCGTGGTCTCGAGAGTCTACATGTCAGCACTCTTGACTAAGTGTCTCGCTTGGTGGTCGCAATGGCTTGCGCTCGCAGGACACTTTGGAGGAGGCGGACGTTGAGGCGCTTGCCAGCACGGCTGCGCGCGCCGCCCAGGCCTTCACCACGCCTCTGTTCAAGGACCTGGTGTACAACTGCATCAGCCAGGACCTCAGCTGGGCCAAGCCCGCCAAGAAGGTGCGCGTCGTAGGGCTTTGCGGATGCAGGCAAGGTTGTGGTGCAGCTCGGCCAGGCTCCAACGTTGTCTTCATGTATACAGGTTGCCTCACACTCTAGCAACACCGCAAAGCAGCAAACCATGCCATGCTCTTGCGGACGCCACTGCTGACGTCCTCCTGCCCTAACCTAACCCTCCTCTTGCGCGCGCAGTGGGAGGGCGTGCTCGAGTCGCTGTTCCTCAACATGGAGAGCGGCAAGGACAAGGCCGCCTCGGTCGAGATCCCCGTCAAGGAGCGCATCCCCGGCATCGTCGCCGCCACCGACAAGCCCCTCACCCGCTCGGCGCCCACCTCGACGGCCTCCGCCTTCCCCACCAAGTCGGCCTCCTTCTCCTCCCCCGCCGCCCCGACCTTTGCCGCGCCCTCCCCCTCGCCCGCCATCCCCGCGCCCGTGGTCCCGTCCAGCACCACCACCTACACGCCCCGCGCCATCCCTGCCGTGCCTGCCCTGGCGCCCAGCGTCCCCGTGAGCAAGCCCAGTGTGGTGCCCGTGGCGGCGCCCAAGTCGACGGCGGCGGCCGACAGCGCACCCGCTGCCCCCGTGACGGCGCCCAAGCCGGCCAAGCAGCTGGTCAGCGCCGCCACCGGCGCCAACAGCGAGTAAGCTCACACTCGCGTTGTGCTACAGCCGCCTGTCTCGTCAGATGGAGGCTGCTAGGTGATGAAGGTGTGGGTTGGGTGGCTCTGGGCCAGCCGTCGACGCAACGGCATGGGGCGGTGGAGTGAATGGCGTGAATGGGTGGAATGTGTATCCCTTGGATGAGCTTGGTGAGTGGAGGGAGAGAAGAGAGTTATACGCAAACGATTCATCATCTTCAGCAGGAAAGGGAGCCGCGCTGTGGCGGCGGCAGAGCGGCGCCAGCAGCAACAGCAATGTGTTGTGTGTTGAGCTTCACATCTGGCTGGCAGCAGAGCCACATTTGCTGCCGAGCATCTGCAGGTGTGAGCCACTGTGGCGTGTGCGTGTGTTTGCTCTCCCAGTCGGCGTCCCTTTGTGTGGTGAGACTGCGCGTGTGAGCAAGCCAACTAGACGGCAGGCACGAGAGTCAGGGTAATCACCCCCCTCCCCCTGCGTGCCCGCCCTGTGAACATTCAGAGCCCACGCGAATTCAGCAGCGGCATCTATTCCCTTTGTGTTTGTCTTGCGCGGCTCCCCCCTGTGTGTGTCCCGCGTGTGGTGTGGGTCGGGTGTCTGGTCATGGCTGGCGGCGCTTCTTTTCAGAGAGGGTGTGAGAGCAGAGCGCTCACGTGCACGCACGCACTGAGACGCGAAAGAGAGAGTTTCATGTGGGCCAAGGTGGTAGCAGCAGGACGAGGCGAGTGCGCGGGAGGGTTTAGAGGCAAGCGACAACGTGCGCTGTGCAGTGCCGTCATGGTGCTTGTGGAACTGTGTCGTGTGGCGTGTGGGGTGGTGAGCGAGGGCGAGTGGTATAACAAGTGTGGCAGTCAGAGAGTGCTGTTGAGAGAACAGCGAGAGCAGGCCTGTACGGCTGCGACAGCAGGCAAGTTTGATTATCTCCTGCCTCTCCCAGCATGTCTTACCGGGCCTGCAAAGGCCTTGAGCGAGGAGCGCAACTTTTGGTTTCCTGTGCACAACACACGGCAGGCGAGAACGGGAGCACAAGCTAGTGTCTCTTTTTTTGGAGAGAGATTTCGATGTTTTGCTTTGGCTTTCCCCATTTTGGCAGGCTCGCCCACCCACCAGCACACGGGGCACTTCCCACGCCACCATTTTGCACCTTGCACGCACTGCAGCAAGCGAGACGCTGTAAGCACCTGTTGGATCTGGTTTGCCAGGGGAGAGGGCGGGAGGGAGAAGAGGCTCGAGCGATTGACGTGGTCCCTAGGGAGAGGAGGAGGGCGATAGCCTGCACCTGCGTGTCCACCTCGCTTGGTGATGATGTGCCCACAAGGAGGTGATGCCCTCGACATGCCAGCCACGCATGGGACGAGTCGCATACCGATTTTCTGCACTGTGCAAGCGAGGCCCTTGGCTCTCAACTGGGTGGCAGGCAGGCGTGGGCGGCTAGGGGAATGGCTTTGCTGGACGAAAGCGCGATGGCTTTGGTTTACTGCACCTTGCTGGAGACCCTGCTGCAACACCGCAAGGAGATCTTCGGCGCAGTGGGGACGGGTATAGCACAGCGCTGGGGTGAGCACACGCCAGCAGCACCGTGATTCAGCAAGCAGCGCAATGCAGCCCACGCTGGGCACTATCAGTGCATGACTTGGAGATTTCGATTCGATCTGTGTACCGCCACGCTGTACATCCCCCAAATTCGCCACCAGAACTCGGCAAGAGGAAAATGGCGGGGCAAGTGGCGGTGCAGCCGAGCTCGCAGTCGCAGTCGTCCACGTACGTGCTCTACCGCAAGGAGCTCGATGGTGCGCGAGCAGGCGAAGGGGCCACTTGGGGCCCAAAGAGCCACAGCGCCACGCAGACGTCACGGAGTCCAGCTGCGAGTTAAAGCCACCGTCTGTGTGCTCGCGAGCCTGGAAGGCTTGATGGCCCACGGCCGCACGGCAGATGCGCCATTCGCCCAGCGCGCCAACGGGAGGACGGAAGCACACGCTGCAACCGGCGTGTGGGACGCACTGGCAATGTGGCCTGCCTGCCACCTGTCTGCCTGCAGGCTGGGCAAGGCAGCGGGGCGTCCGCGCGACCGTGTGCGAGCTCTCAGATAACGACCGCCAGGAGCTGTGGGAGGCGTACCAGGCGCTCACAGAGGACTACACTGGCAACCATGCTTCTGGTGAGCTGCCTGGCATCCCATGAGGTTGTGGGATGGCGTTGGGAGGATGCGGGACGGCTGCGAGTCGCCCAGAGGGAATGGGACTGCGCGAGCAGGCATGGCCTCCAGACTGCCACAAGGATTGAAGGATTGCCATGCACACTGCACTTGCCCAACGTGCAGAGCTCACGTACAAGGAGCTCATCAAGGCGGCGGACGTGGTGCTCGGGCCTGGCAACTACAAGTGAGCGGTGCTGCTTGGCTCACCAGCGTCGTAGGGAGGCAGGGGAGCCTGGAGGCAGACGGGGACTCATCATGGGTGGTGCTGAGAAGCTGTTGGGATTCCTGCTGTGCGTGTGCAGCGTCAACACGCTGAAGGCCGCCCTCATGGAGATGGACTTGAACAAGAACGGCAAGGTGCGACAATGGGACGTGGAGGATGGGGGGCACCGCAAACAAGTCTGTGTGAGGCTGAGGCAGTGCCAGCCTGCGTGGCCGCCCCAGGTGGGCACAGGTGCAAACAGGGATGCATCCTGCTTGCTAATACGAGCCACACGCCCATCTGCTTGTCCTCTGCAGATCACCTGGTTTGAGTTCCGCGCGTACATGTCGTCAAACTGGAACGCCTCCAAGACCGCCGAGGACATTGTCAACCAGGTGAGACACCAAATGGCGTACTAGCGGCATACTAAACGAGCCGCCTGTCCATGCTGCATGCGAATCCTGGTGTTGGTATTGATATTGGTATCTGCTTGCCAGACATGGCTGTACCAGATGTAAAGCTCAGCACACACACATACAGGCGCTCCGCTTGTGGCCGGGTTTGCCAGCCCGTGCCCACACTGCGTAGCTGCCCCGCTCTGCTCTGCTCATCCTGCACATTTCTCTCTCACTTCTGGTGCCCCGATCCCTCAGGGCCACCAGGAGGACATGATCACAGTCGACGCGCTCCGCTTTGTGGACCTCATCAAGCACTACCGCCGGCGCATCATCATGGACAACATGCTGTCCGGCAAGGCCGAGCTACGGTTCAGCAAGTTCAAGGCCTCGCACTTTGACGCCCAGCAAGGCCCTGGCAACGCTGGCGACGCCCCACTCAGGCCCACGCAGCGGCGCGCGTCAATCACCTTCCAGCAGTCGCCCGGGCAGCTGCAGGCAGGCGACGGCGGCAGCGGCGGCGGGGAGGTGGACGGGCGGCTTGGCAGCATGTCGTTTAGCCGGCACCTCGCCGGCCACGGGGCGCCGGCCTCGACTTCGATGCATCGCAAGGCGGTAACAGGGGCGGGTGCGGAGCGGCAGCGGAGGGGCAGCCAGGCGGATGGTGGTGCTGCTGGTGGTGCTGCGGCGGGTGCGGGTGCGGATAGGAAGGATAGGCAGCGGAGGGGCAGCCAGGCCGACGGTCCGCCAGCGGAGCAGCAGCCTGTGCGCCATCACGTGATGGTGGACGATGAGGAGCTGGACCTTGCGGATGAGTCATATGCGGTTGACTTTGAGGGCCCCTCGCTGTACCAGCTGTGCCTGGGCGGCACCACGCTCGCGAGCGAGCTGAACAGCAAGTCGTATCAGCGCTTATCGCAGGGGCAGGCGAGCAGCGATTTCCCCTTGTCCCCGGTGGACGAGCTGGAGCGGGGAGACACGCCTCGGCTTCCCGGCCACGAGGGGCCACCGGCGTCGCCGCTGCCCGCGGCGGCAGCGGGGGGGCGACGGACGTCGGGGTTTGGGCTGGGGTCGGCGGAGGGGCTAGCGGGCGAGGCGATGGGGGCCCGCTCGGCCTTCTCGGAGTGGCGCGGGCTGCAGCAGAACTCGGACGGCACCACAGGCCGGCGCTCCGGGCAGTTCGGCGATCAGGCCCCCGGGTCGGTGCCGCTGTCCCCACACGTGTATGGCAGGAGCGAGTCTCCAGTGCCGCGCGCGCCGGACTCGCCGCTGAGCCCCCACCAGAACCAGCTGCAGCGGCGGCGCACGGGTGGCGCCAGCAACGGCGTCCTCAAGCGGCGAGGAAGCGCCCTGTGGCAATCCGCCGACGTCGCCTCCGCCACGGCTTCCGCCCCGACTTCCGCCCCGCTCGCAGCCGCAAGCATTTCGAGCACGTTGCCAGAGGAGGCGTCCACCCGAGCTGGCCACGCCATCACCAACCCAGGCAACGCCAGCGAGGGCCACCGAGGCCACCTCGCGCACACGGCCAGCAGCCGCACCCCAACGCTGAATAACACGGCGGCAGCAGCAGCAGCAGGAACAGCGCCCGCAGCGCCAGCCAACCGCAAAACCACCTCGGGGCTCAACGACTCCGGGCCCATGCGTCCCATGGCCGTGCCAGCGAGTCGTTCAGGCAACCTCAGTATGGCCGCGCGTGCGTCAACTGACCTCTCGCACATGGGCAGCAACGTGCACAGCAGCAGCGTCCAGGGCCACGGTCACAACGGCATGGCGCCGCCAGTGTCCCCGCCCTACCTCTCCCCACCGTACAGCCCGGGGAGGTCAGCGCCGCTGCCAGAGCTGCCGTCGCCGTCGCTGCCAAAGCTCCCGCCGCTCGCGCCCATGCCGCAGCAGGTGAGCTCCACGCCCTGCAGCTGCGGTTTGCTGACCGGTCTGTGTGTTGAGCTTTGCATCTGGCGCGGCGATGTCTCGCAAGCAATTGAGCATATAAGCAAGCACTACAGCAGTAGAGCACAGGCATGCAAATGCAGTATCTTTTCAGGTGCATTCAGCAGGAGAATCCGCTCACGAGCAGCCTGCTGCCCACGAGGAGGCCCCGCGCCGACGTCTGTGTGCTCCTGCCCGCTTGCACGCCTCCTTCACCCCGTGCAGAGCTTCGTCTCCACCATGCTGGACAAGGTCTCGTCCATCTTCTCCAGCCCCACCAAGCAGCAAATGGCCTCCAAGCCCGTGTCCCTCCCTCCGATGAACTCATGGCACGGCAACACCTCCACCGCCGCCACCACTACAGATTTCCCAACAGTGCCCACGGGCCTCTCCCGTCGCCCGTCCGTACGTGCCTTGGCCCCTGGGCCTGCACCCGGGGCAGAGTCCATGCGCTCGACGCACCGCACCGCTGCCACCAGTACTGGTGCCGCCTCCTTTGGCAGCATGGGCACAGTGCTGCAGCACTCCAAGAGCGTGGGCCTGGCGCCAAGCGGTGGCGCGGGAGGCACGCTGGCGGGCCTGCCCGTGTTTGGCCACGTGGGCCGTGGGGCAAGGGCCGGCGCACTGTGAGGCGAGTGATTTGGTTAACCTCCTCCTTCGAAATCACACAGGTTTTTCGCCTATCAACCTTCCAAGTTTACTTTACTCATGAATGTGTTGGCGCCATGGCCTGCTGAGGCCCAGGGATCCCTCAATGTCAACGACGTGCTCCTTATCACCAACTGCTCTCACTGCTCGTGTGCACGGTTTGACTTGAACGCAAAAGGGGCCGAGGGAGCGAGAGGCGTTAATTATGTGCATGCCTCTTGCGCACCGACTGGCCCCATGTCCATGTGCCGCCCAGCTCGGTACCGCTTGATCTTGCGATTCATTTGAGAGGCGTGGGAGGCTCGGGGAACGGCTTGATGACCTCTGCATACACACCTAGCACTTGCGCTGACATGGGGAGGGGGTTGAATGCACGCTTTGACGTCGAAGAAATGACCTGGGCTGGGCTGGAGAGGGAAGGACGCACTCGCTTCCTTAATCCTCGTGCCCTGGGGGTTGCCTTGCTGCTTCGATTGCTGCTGGCGCTTGCTCCATGGGCGTCATTTCTTTCCTACTTGTTGCAGAACGGCTCTCGCGACGTATGCACCATAGCCACTGATGTGGGTGCTGTGTGTGCCTTACTGCTGGTCACTTCCTGTGCTTCAGCTGCTCCTCGACCCAGTGCTTGCAGAATGCTGTTGCTGCCACGCATTGCTGGACTGCTGTCAGTCAGACCTGATGCGCTGCCAGCAGCAGTTGCACGTGCAGGCGTGCGCATGTTCAGCCCCAGCCAGCAAGTTGATGCGGATAAAGTGAAAACACACCCACAGCCAGACAGCGCGCCTGCCGCAACATCGTGCATCTTATTCCTGCACCACACACCTGCCACGAGAGTGGTGGCCACAGCTGCTACAAGTTAGTCCCAGCGCGTACAAGGAGTGCACACTGCAGCAACGCAACTTCAGCCCCTGTCAGGTGACTGTCAGCGCGTGAGCAGCAGCCATGAGACTTATATAGAGATGTCAAAGGAATACGGTGTGACCATAGGGGATCACGACTGCTGCGGCGGCTGCTCCTTGTACTTCTTCGAAGCGCCACGCGTGGCCTTGCTGCTCTTGGCCTTGGGCGCGGCGGCACCTGCGGCGCCTGCGGCTGCCACCTGCACCGCCACCTTGCGCTGTGACTGCTGCTGCGCCTGCTGCTGCTGCTCCTGCTTGGCGTCGACGCCCCACGGCCAGGAGAAGCCTTCGTTGTTCGCGATGGCCGAGTGCTGCTGCTGCGACGGCTGCTTGGCTCCCTGCTGCTGGCCGCTGCTCTTCTTGCTCACCAGCACCACGATCCCGACCAGCAGCGCCAACCCGGCGACTGCGCCGACCACGGCGCCCGCGATGACGCCGGCGTTGCTGCTCGACGAGCCGTCGGGGCTGGGGCCGCTGCTCCCGGAAGGACCGGGGCCACCCGACGAGCCCGGCGTCGTGCCGCTCGGCGAGAAGATGCTGCCTCCGCCCAGATCCGAGGTCGAGGGCCCCGAGGTGGAGGGCGGCGGCGCTGCAGCAGATGGCGGCGGGGAGCGGGTGGTGCTGCCCGGAGGGCTCGGGCTGGAGGGGGACGACGAAGCTGGTGGGGGAGCAAACGAGGAGGAGGGAGAAGGTGGCGGGGCCGTGTTGGTGCCGGGCTGCTGCGAGGAGGCGGGAGGGCTGGGCGGGTTGGGCGTGATGATGACGCCACCGGGAAGGACACCACTGCCGACACCGGCAATGAGCAGAGAGTAGCCGTTGCCCGCGCTGACAGCCTGCAGGGCCCACACCGTGCTGGATGGCACCTGCGCGTGTTCAGTTCGGTGGGCAAGCATTTGGTTTGGTGCGGATGGCGCGAGTGCCCGTTGCTGCTCGACGCTTTTCCCACCGCGCGCCGCCCACTCTACCATGTGCGCGTCTCCTCACCTGTGACTCTCCGTACTCATTGCTGCCCCACCCAACCGCCGCGCCAGTGCTCAGCAGCGCCAGGCTGTGGCGGTAGCCCGCCGACACGTTCATGACGTTGCCTCCCGTCACGCTGCCGGGCACGGACGCCTGGCTGCCCCACGACACGACGTTGCCGCTGGAAAGGATCGCCAGGGAAAAGTCGTAGCCCGCAGAGATGGCCTTGACGCCGGCGTTGGCCGATGCGGGCACCGTGGCCTGGCCCATGGCGTCACTGCCCCAGGCCACCACCTGACCGGACTTGAGCAGGGCCAGGGAGTGGAAGCCGCCGGCCGAGATGGCGACGACGTTGGTGAGGGCGGCGGAGGGCACGGTGGCCTGGCCCTGGTCGTTGGAGCCCCACGCCACCACCTGTGAGGGGCAGCAAGTGAGGGCGCCAGTGTGTGGGCGGTGTGCGCCTTGCTTGCTGGTCAGGGGCGGGCTGCGCGGCGGCGCTGCACGGCCGGATTGTGCAGGACAGCGTACGAATCGAGGCGTACTGACCGATGCTGCACCTGTGGTATTGGTATCTGCCTGCCTGACATGGCTGTACTAGATTTAAAGCTCAGCACACAGCAAGTGGCAGTGTCTCGCACCTGTCCGGTGCCGAGCAGTGCCAGGCTGTGGTACTCTCCCGCAGCAATCGCCGCGACGCCAGTGGTAGCGGACGTGGGCACGGCCACCTGGCCCTCCAGACCGCGTCCCCACGCCACCACCTGGCCGGACCGCGTGAGCGCCAGTGAGTGGTAGCCTCCCGACGCCACCGCCGCCACCGAGGAGCCCAGCGAGGATGGGATGGTGGACTCAGAGTCGAGGTTGCGGCCCCAGGCCACGGCGGTGCCGGAGGAGAGCAGCGCCAGGGCGTGGTAGCTGCCGGCAGAGATCTGCACCACGCCGCTGTAGGCGTTGGTGGGGATCTGGGCGCGGTCTTGGTTGCCCCACGCCACCACCGTGCCGCCTGCGTGGGCGCGTCGCGTGAGCACGTGCGCATGCGGGCGTGTATGTGAGTGATTGAGGTGCTCTCCACGCCTTGGCTGCTGTGCCGCCTGTGGCCCATTGCACACGTGAGCACGTGAGATGTGGTCCGGGGCCCGGGGCGTGGTGCCCTTGTGAGGGGCCCGTAGCTGCTCAATTGCGCGTGTGAAGCGAGCCCTGCATGTACTACGCGCGTGCGTGGTGCTTCTGCGGCGCGGGCACTGTTGCCGTTGCTGTTGGGCACGTGAGAAGTTGGCGGCCCCCCACTGCCCCAGACGCGGGCCCACACGTGCCTGAGGAGCTGGAGTTGGACTGTAGAAGCTGACGTCCCACCGCCATGTCCCCTGCGCAGGCGTGTGCGTGTGGGCGCGCCTCCTTGAGCGGTAAACGGCATTCTCAGGCCAGTCCACGGCGAGCACAGGATGGCGCAGCTGCAGGCGCACCAGCACTGGCGCAGGCGGCCGCCGATAGCAGCAGCGCGGCTAGGTGCAGGGCGCGGCGCGCCATCTCTGGTTCCGTGCGCGCTGCGGATGTTTGGTCAAAGATGTTGACCCTCGGCTCTCGAGGCCCCAGAGCGCAGAACGGCTGGCGAGACGACAGGACTGGGTGCGCCGACTTGGGTTAAGCGCTCTCCCACCGCTTCTGACTCCTGTGCTGTTTATGCGCAGACCCTGAAAATGTCCATGCGGGGTGATGAGCACGAGCAAGCGTTGCAGCGGCCCAGAGCAAGCGCGCAAAGATGGTGAACTACCTGGCGCTCTCCTATGGCCTGTGCGTCACCGCGGTGGTCGGCTTCGCCGCGTATGCGGTCATCATCTACACCGTGCGGCTGCTGCGCACGCACCGCGACCAGACGGCGGTGCAGTTCATCACCGCCAGCAAGTCGCAGGTGCGCAGCTGGGTCTGGCCAGTGGGCGAGGGCTCGATGCGCGCGATGGAAGTTCGCGATGGAGAGTCGGGCGGTGGCGCAGAAGCCACAGGATTGCCGCGGCCTGCACCTATCCGCAGCCATGGTGGCGCATCATGTTCTCCTTCTTTGCCACGGCGGTGGGCTCGTGGTGCCTGGTGAGCCCGAGCCAGTTCGCCGTCTACACGGGCATCCTGGGCCTCGCCATGTACGCGTTCGCCTCGGGCATCCCAGTGTTGATCGTGGCGCTGTGCGGCGAGCCCATCCGGCGGATGCACCCCGACGTCTCCTCCATCGCCGACTTTGCGGGCAAGCGCTTCGGCCCCGTCTTCCGCACCATCGTGAGCGCGCTGGATGGGATGGGGCGAGCGGCCAGAGAGCCGCCGTAGCAAGTGGGCAGCAGGCAGGCGCTCGGTCTGGGGTGGGGAGAGGCGGCCACGTCCCGCTGATCCTCGCGCAGGACACTGGCTCACTGCCTCTCCGCTGCACAGCAGATGGGCAGCAGCATTGCTGAGGGACACCCTGGCCGAGTGGCCCTCTGGGTGGCAGCGTGTGGTCCGACCACGCGTTGAGCACCTCACGAGCAGCAGTGCATCAGTGGCCTCACCCATGCTCTACATGGTGTTGCCATTGGTGCGCTGCGCAGGTCGTCCTGGTCTGCCTCCTCAACATGTCGATCGCCATGCTGGCCGAGTACACGGTCATCGGGTCGCTCTTCAAGGACTTTGTGGGCTCGGTCTCGTACCCTATGATCATCATTGTGGGCGTGCTCACCATGATTTACACCGCGTACGGTGGCCTGCTCATCTCGATCCTCACGGACCAGCTCCAGGCCATCCTCACCGTCATCTTCATCGCCATCCTCACCATCTTTGTGGCCGCCACCTTCAGGTGCGGACGGCGGGCAGGTTTGCTTGGACCCCTACCCGTTGCCCACCTCACCCATCTGGGCTCTGAGAGCATGCAACAGGCTCGAGCAACAGGGCCACCAGTGCATTCCACGACCCACCACTTGCTGCCCGTGAGCTAGCTAACCCCCCATCGCACCATGCCCGCTCACGACCCTGCCGCCCACACACTGATGTGCAGGGAGCCCCTCGAGCACCCCATCCCAGAGACGCTGGGCGTGACCAAGTACGGCTACAGCGCCATCTTCTCCATGCCCTGCTCGCTGCTGGCAGCCACCGTGTTCAGCGAGGCCGTCTGGCAAAAGGTGAACGGGGAGCGGGTCTCTCTGGGGATAGGGGCCGGCTGCCCGTATCTTTGGCGTGTGTGCGTGCTGCAGCGACCAACACGGGCACTGCAGCGTGCAGAGTTCTGCTCTGTCCAGTTGTTCATCCACGCTCAGTTGACTGTCCACAGCCACCGTGACAGGAAGGCCTTGTCACCTGTGCGGTGCCCCCCCGTGTTGCCTGCTGCGCCTTGCGCAGGTGTGGGCCAGCGCTGACCGCCGCTCCGTGGTTCTGGGCGGCGTGGGCGGCTCGATCCTCATCATGTGCGCCGTCTTCCTCTTTGGCTTTGGCGGCTGGCTGGCAGCCTGGGGCAACCTCATTTACTGGGACTATGACTCTGAGGGCAACCCAATCACCAACCCCAACCTCTTTCTCTTCCAGGTCTTCAACACGGCCGACTCGGTGAGTTGACCACAATTGTCGCATGTGGTTAACAGCCTCTGGGCTCTGATGGCGGCATTTTTGCCGGCCAGCCTAGTGGCTTGCCTGCAGCGTGTGCGCTCCGTAGTGCTGGCTGCACCGCTGGCCCTGACTGCCGTCTTGTCAGGGAGGCGTGTGCTCTTCGCACTGCTGTCTGCGCTGTCAGGTCGTGCTGCACTGAGCTGGTGCCCATGACATGCCTGCTGCCCCCTCCACACACCGCAGAACGACGGCAGTGGCACCCAGCCCGCCATGGTCCGCTCGTGGATCGGCGTCGTGTCGCTCGTCCTGGCCGTGACGATGAACGAGGGCGCCATTGACAGCCTGCAGTCGGGCCTGACGGGCACGCTGGTGACGCACTTTTTCAGGGACCAGCACATCATCTTCACGCGCAGCGTCGTGTGGGTGATCAACATCCCGCTCATGATTGTGGCGCTGCAGGTGAGGGCTGCAGGTGGAAGGTAGATTTCCGGGCCCAATTACGGTGCAGGCGGGGCAGGGCAGGTCGGGCATGCACGTCTGGTGCAGGCCGCTCACAGGCCCAGCTGCTGCTTGCTGCTCACTGATAGCCCGCAACCAACTTCTCATTTCAGCCACCAACTTGATTGTCGCCCGAAAAAGCAAGACCAAGTGCACCCGTTCGCACCTACACTCGTGCGTGCAGAACTACCCCATCCTGTCGCTCTACCTCATCCCCAACATGCTTACCTCGTGCTGCTTCATCCCCGTCATCGCTGGCGTCTTTGAGAGCACTCGCACGCTCGTCACGGAGAGCACCGCCATCTTTGGCTGCTGCTTTGCCGTGCTGTCGGCCACCATGTACGGCGGGGGCAGATGGTACAACGCCACCGAGACGCCAAAGGGCATGCCGCTGGACACGCGCACGGCCGCCTTTGGCTACGGCATCCAGTGAGTGTGGTGGGGGCCTGTGCGCCGCGTTGGTCAGGACGAATCATGCGATTCCTGTCTGCAGATGTGGAGGCTGGTGGATGCAACTCCGCATGTGGTTGGGGGCTCTGGGCAGAATGACCTGACCGGCACACCGCACAGACATCTGATGCGCAGTTGATGCCATCATAGCCACTCACATGCCTGCACGTGCGTGCACTATCCTGAGTGCTCCTGCCTGTGTGCAGCCTACGCGTGGCAAATGTCCACCGTCAATGCGGGCTTCCTAAGCTCGTGTGCTTGCCTGTTTTGCACCTGCCCAATGCAGCTACGCGTGGTTTGACAATGTCAACTACGACTACGACTACTTCCTGATTGCCTCTGGCACCAGCGTGCTGGGCATGGCCATCTGGCGGAGCTGCTCCTGGGCCATCTTCAGGCTCACGGGCTGGGAGGGGCCCGGCATCAGCGCGCTCTTCACGCGCGTGCCAGGCTACGGCTTCATCACAGGTGAGCCCCCCCCCCCCATATACGAGCGCACACGCTTGTGCTGTGTGGTGATCAGGACTGATGCTGGTGATGTCGCTGTACCGTTGGCAGTTTGTGGTACTGGGCTCTGGTGGCTGGTAGACCCGTGCTGTTCTGCATTGTATAGGGCGCGCGACAAGGGCTTAGTGTAGTCCAGGCAAGCATGCACATGGTGCGCTCGCCGTTGTGTGTGCTTGAGGCGCGTTTGCGTGAGTTTGTGATGGCGCACTCTCTGTGCCTCGCCTGGTGACAATACAATCGCGTGTGCGGTGGCGCGCTGGTGGCACGGTCGCGGGGGCACAGCCCTCGTCATCAAACCCTCGGGGTGCTCTGCCCCGCATGGAGGTCCAGCAGGGTCCGGCGGCTGCTGCGTTGACGTGCACGGCAGCCTGCGTGT